>CM019069.1:138267908-138280408 GCA_009667805.1 Leptobrachium leishanense | reverse complement strand
GTGTAGAGGAGTGGTCCAAAATTACTCCAGATCGTTGTGCAGGTCTGATCTGCAACTACAGGAAACGTTTGGTTGAGGTTATTGCTGCCAAAGGAGGGTCAACCAGTTATTAAGTCCAAAGGTTCACATACTTTTTCCTCCCTGCACTGTGAATGTTTGCATGTTCTGTTCAATAAACACATGAAAACATATAAAGATTGTGTTGTATTATTTTAAGCAGACTGTGTTTTTCAAATTGTTGTGACTTAGATGAAGATCAGAGCACATTTTATCACCAATTCATGCAAAACTGCATGTAATCCCAAAGGGTTCACATACTTTTTCTTGCCACTGTATCTATTCATTTATCCGTCCGTATTATCTATCTATCTATCTATCTATCTATCTATCTATCTATCTATCTATTCATATCTACCTATCCATTTATCTGTCCATATTATCGATCTAGCTATCTCTCTATCTATATAGCTTTCTAGTATCTATCTCTATATATCACAAAACAAGAGGAGAGCACACCAAACATATTCAAACAATACAAAAGAAACCACAACAGCAGCTAAATTCATTTAAGCATAGAGATTTTCCAGATTTAACCCTTTAAATGCTTACAAACATTTCTTAACCCCTTCAAAAACACTGCAGTTCTTAACCCTTACACAAATTCAATACTGAGCTCTGTTGAACAATGGTGGAAGTTTAGTTTGCAGTGGATGGTCATGAATTGCCTAAGCCTGCCAACAGCGACAATGTATTTCATCCCTGGCAAGTCCTATCATACTAACCTAATGACTGCTCTTATGGGATAAACTTACTTATTGAGGACCCAGTCCTTTCTGAAGCTCCCTGCAGATCAAGGTTTAAATAGAACCTGCGGGTGGAGCACCTGTGGGAGGGAGGGGTGCTTGCCCAAAAAGGGGTGTCAGCCCTATAATATACAAAATACACGAGAGGGGCAGCACTCACCTTAACTACGCTTTCAGTGCGGGCGCATCTCAAGACAACATGATATACAACAAAACAAGAGGAGAGCACACCTCTATATATCTATATCTTTACCTATCTATCTCCATCAATATAAATTATATATCTATTTATTTTGTATTTGTCTATTTGTATTCATTATCTACTTTTCTATCTATCTATCTATCTATCTATCTATCTATCTATCTATCTATCTATCTATCTATCTATCTATCTATCTATCTATCTATCTATCTATCTATCTATCTATCTATCTATCTATCTATCTATCTACCTAACCATTTATCTGTCCGTATTATCGATCTAGCTATCTCTCTATCTATATAGCTTTCTATCTATCTCTATATATCTATATCTTTATCTATCTATCTCCATCAATATATATCTATTTATTTAGTATTTTTCTATTTTTATTCATTATCTATTTATCTATCTATCTATCTATCTATCTATCTATCTATCTATCTATCTATCTATCTATCTATCTATCTATCTATCTATCTATCCAGCTATCTAGCTCAGTATTATTATTATTGTCATTATTTATATAGCGCCAACAGCTTCTGCTGCGCTTTACAATAACCAAAAGGTACGAAATACATATAAACGGACATAGGATGGAAACAAGAGGTGTAGAGGGCCCTGCTCATAGGAGCTTACATCTATCTATCCATATCTACCTAACCATTTATCTGTCCGTCATAGGTGTGCGCACGGGGTGTGCCGGGTGTGCCTGGGCACACCCTAATGCCGGCCCCGGCACACCCCACAGGCCCGCGGAACACTCTGGGTCCCGGCTGGCCGCATCCCATGGATAGCTGCCGGGACCCTTCATTTCCGCAGGCCTGGCGGCAGCCTCTGTTTCCCTGGTGGTCCGGTGGCTGTGGGGTGCTGCATTGCGGTCTGTGCTTCGAGCAGACCGCAGAGCACGTCCCACAGTGAGTGACTGGACACGATCGCCGGCGATCGATGATGACCTGTTACCTGACCGCCAGCGCTAACTGACTGTGTCAGAGCGCCGGCGGTCAGGTGACAGGTCACCTGCAATCGCCGGCGTTCGTGTCCAGTCGCACACTGGGACGTGCTCTGCGGTCTGCTCAAAGCACAGACCGCAATGCAGCACCCCACAGCTGCCGGACCACCAGGGAAGCAGAGGCTGCCGCCAGGCCTGCGGGGGGTGAGGGTCCCGGCGGCTATCCATTGGATGCGGCCAGCCGGGTTCCCCCTCCTCGACCAGCAATACTCAACCCCCTCCCTGCAAAGAGTAAGGTAAGCAGGAGAGGGGGCAACTTTTGTATTTAAAATGTGGGGTTTTATTGCTGTGGACTTTGTGATACGCTGATACACTGCACATTACTGGGGTTTTATTGCTTTGGAGCTTTGTGATATGCTCATATACACTGCACATTACTGGGGTTTTATTGCTGTGGACTTTGTGATACGCTCATACACACTGCACGTTACTGGGGTGTTATTGCTGTGGACTTTGATATGCTCATACACTGCACATTACTGGAGTTTTTTGCTATGGAGTTTGATACGCTCATACATTGCACATTACTGGGGTTTTATTGCTGTGGCTTCTGTAATAAGCTCATACACACCACACTTTGCTGGGGTTTTATTGCTGTTGATTTTGTGATGTGCAGTGTGTATGAGCGTATCACAGAATCCACAGCAATAAAACCCCCAGTAATAGGCTCATACACACTGCACATTACTGGGGGTTTTGTTGCTGTGGATTCTGTGATACGTTCATACACACCGCACTTTACTGGGTGTTTTATTGCGGTGGACTTTGTGGTATGTTCTTAAACACCGCACTTACTGGGGTTTTTATTGCTGTGGGCTTTGTGATATGCTCATATACACTGCACATTACTGGGGGTTTTATTGCTGTGGATTCTGGGATAATCTCATACACACCACACTTTGCTGAGGGTTTAATTGCTGTGGATTCTGTGATATGCTCATACACACCGCACATTGCTGGGGGATTTATTGTTGTGGATTCTGTGATACGCTCATACACACTGCACATGGCTGGGGGTTTTATTGCTGTGGATTCTGTGTTGACTGCACTGTATGGCTGTGTGTGTAAATGCATGTATTTGTCTTTAAACAGGCTGCTGTGTGTAAAATTCGGCACCCGTGTCGTTGTCTCAGCCCGGCGTTGCCCCCTTGCCCTGCATCCAAAAGGCTGGTATTGCTCCTAGAATCGCCACAATATCTTCTGCCTGCACTCCACAAAGTAAGAATAGTGAATAAAGCATCCTGAGGTACAGGTAAGAGCATAAATATTGGTGCTTGGCAGCAAGAGGTTAACCTCCCTGGCTGTTCGATTTTGACATATTTTTATATGTCAAAATCGGTGCATTTATTCAGCCCCCTGGCGGTTTTCCAGAGTGTGGTTCGGGGTTAAATTCCAATGCTGAAAGCAGTAACCCCGAGCCACACCTGGGCTGTTACATACCTGTCCCTGCGCTCCCTCACTGTCCTCTCGCAGTCACCTCCGACCAATCGCGGCGTCCTGGTTCCTGTTGTGAGTGGTTGATTCCCTGCACTTTGGGGGCCCTGCGGTGAATGGTGAATTCACCGCAGGGTGGGGCAATTTGATTCCCCGAAGTGCGGGGAACAACAGTCGGCGACATTTCAATGCTCTGTGAATGACTTCTATAGTAATGATATTATTTGGCTGAATGCATGAGTGTGTGTCTGTGTATGTTTGCATAAGGGTGCGTGAATATATACTGTATACAGTATTTGTGTGTGTTTGAACTTTTGGGTGCACATCCTAATACAATAGGCTGCGCACGCCTATGCTGTCCGTATTATCTATCTATCCATATCTACCTAACCATTTATCTGTCCGTATTATCTATCTATCCATATCTACCTATCCATTTATCTGTCCGTATTATCTATCTATCCATATCTACCTAACCATTTATCTGTCCGTATTATCTATCTATCCATATCTACCTATCCATTTATCTGTCCGTATTATCTATCTATCCATATCTACCTGTCCATTTATCTGTCCGTATTATCTATCTATCCATATCTACCTATCCATTTATCTGTCCATATTATTGATCTCTCTATCCATATAGCTTTCTATCATCTATCTCTATATATCTATATCTTTATCTATCTATCTCCATCTATATATATCTATTTATTTTGTATTTGTCTATTTGTATTCATTATCTATCTATCTATCTATCTATCTATCTATCTATCTATACATCCATGTTTTTATCTTTCTATATACAGTATCTTTCCTTTTATCTATCTATTCTATCTATTTTCTGTCTGTGTGACGGTGATTGTGATTTGCTGTCTTTTAATTTATTTTAATGAGGTAATTGCTGCCTCTTTCCCTTTTTTATTTATCTGACGGGTTATGATTATGCGCCTTGTAAACCAAACCAACTCAGCCTGAGCACTTTACACTGCTTTGCTGAGTTATAAGTCACAATAATGAAATTTTGAGAATGCATTTTGCATTGAGACGGGGAGAGGCGTTGGATTACTGAGGACAAAGACCGATCTCTTCGGAGTCGACCGATTCTAATGAGCTTCTGTTCGGTATTGTGTCTCATTATAACAAGCCATGATGCGAATGGCAAGTGCTCTGCTACGGCATGGCTGGACCCGCATTCTGCAGCTGTTTACACAATCGCCTTCTATGTAGTGGAGATGTTTCCTTTGACAAAGTCTTCATTTTTAAAGGTCCTAAACGCATACAGTGTAACTGAGAGACAGACAGGCGGTTACCCGTAACCGTGCAGAGATTATCTGGAATTTATTATAACAATGACTTGCGGTGCTTCCAACCCAGAGCCTAGTGGTACATGGGGCTCGATTTAACCCCTTCACCGCTGAGCCATTTCACTGCTGTGTGCTGAGCTAATTTTTACCGTTTTGTGCTCATAATGTTTCAACGCGATTTGAAGTCATGTTAGGACCCAGACGAATTACATATACTCGGCAGATTCATAATATATCATTATTACATGTATACGTCATGTCCTGCCAGAATACTATAACAAAAAAATGTAAAGAATGTGAATTCCCATTAAAATTTCAATTATCTACAGCGTGTAAAATAATTATTTCACATTTTATCATCCGAACCTTTATGGTTATATATATTCCATGGGGTACGCTTGCAAAAAAAAAATAGAAATGGGGACTCGTTACTGTATGTTTCTGAGAAAATATGCGATTTTAGCTTAAAGTGAAAAAAACAAAAATTTTCAGTAGTGCAGCATCATTGTTCGCATTATAATTGAAAAGTGAACAATAGTGCTGCATTAATAAATTAAAATTATTATTTTTTTATTATTTATTAATTTTCTTAACCTTTTCCTTTACACAAAAAGTAAAAGCTCTGTCCTTTCAATTGAAACCAAAGATGGCCCTGTTGCTGCCACCGATTGGGAGATAGGGGATCTCCCCCATAGGTATTTCCATGAAAAATCCCTTGGCAGCTAGGTGGTTAATTACCTCAACTGAAGTCATCGCTCCCATTAGTTGATAAAATTGGGCTAAAGCCGATATTCGAAAAATGTTGCCAGTACAAAAAAAAAGTTGGCCACTAAAATGGCCAAAAAAAGCTTATTTTCTGTCAGTAAGGAGAAGGGGTGTTTGTAAGGGTCCTGAGAACGAGCAACAGCACTAGTGGCCTGCTCTACGGTGGGGTCCGCTCAGGTCTCACAAGGTTTTAGCTTGTATGTGCCGTTACAAGGATGAATGCTCCATATGCAAATCAGCCTGCTCTCACCCAAAAAGGGTGGCCAGTGCTGATAGCCAAGGACGTCATCCTTGCACGAGAGGTGTAGCAACCCCAGACGATCGTTTCGGCCTTGTTTGGCCTGGTCAGGAGGGTATAGCTGACACCGCTCTAGGCACACCAAGCAAGGGGTCCACGTCTGGATGACCCTGTAGACTAATAGTAAGGAGAAGGGGGGTTTGTGAGGGTCCTGAGAACGAGCAACAGCACTAGTGGCTTGCTCTACGGTGGGGCCCGCTCAGGTCTCACAAGGTTTTAGCTTGTATGTGCCATTACAAGGATGAATGCTCCATATGCAAATCAGTCTGCTCTCACCCAAAAAGGGTGGCCAGTGCTGATTTCCAAGGACGTCATCCCTGCACGAGAGGTGCAGCAACCCCCGACGATCGTTTCGGCCTTGTTTGGCCTCGTCAGGAGGGTATAGCTGACACCCCTCTAGGCACACCTATCAGGAAAGAGTCCTTGACGATAGTAGGTATAATAGATATAAGAGGAACCACTATGTAGCAGTCTTGCCTGTACGTAGCGAGTATCAGAGTCAGGAGGAATAATATATAACGCTACCTGTCTGCTGGTACCAGTGGCGTCAGGTTTGTAGTAAATCAGGTGGTAGATGGTTTCGCCGAAGAATATACCGGACGTCTTGATGTATATCTATACTATAATTGAGTAAGGCTTGGCGTGTCCATCGCCAAGCCTTACTCTGCGCATGCGCGCGCAACCAGCGGCGGTTGGTTGCGCGCGCATGCATCCGCCGCGGCACGAGCCGGCTGTGCGCTCGCCGCGGCGGTTACAAGATGCACACAGCAGCCAGGTAGAGGCTGCGCACGCAGCCTCTACCCGGCTGCCGCGCGCATCCAACCCCTGAGCGGCGAAGGGAAAGTTCCCTCCGCCGCTCGGGGGTTGGATGCGCGCGGCAGCCGGGTAGAGGCTGCGCTCGCAGTCTCTACCCGGCTGCCGCGCGCATCCAACCCGTCCCCCGAGCGGCGAAGGGAAAGTTCCCTCGCTTCCGCTCTTTGAAGGACCAAGCCCCGGTCACGTGGGAGTCCCACGTGACCGCGGCTTGGGTCCTTCAAAGACCGGAAGCGGGGAAACTTCCACTTCGCCGCTCGGGAAGGTAAGTATGAGGATCTCATGGGGCGGCTGTCCGAATGCCGATAGAGCATTCGAACAGCCGCCCCATGTCTGGTCTGGGGTCTGAGCTTGGGGGCAATATCCATGTGATGGGGCAATATCCATGTGATGGGGCAATATCCATGTGAAGGGGCAATATCCATGTGATGGGGCAATATCCATGTGAAGGGGCAATATCCATGTGATGGGGCAATATCCATGTGAAGGGGCAATATCCATGTGATGGGGCAATATCCATGTGATGGGGCAATATCCATATGAAGGGGCAGTATCCATGTGAAGGGGCAGTATCCACACGCTGGGGCAATATCCATGTGATGGGGCAATATCCATGTGATGGGGCAATATCCATGTGAAGGGGCAGTATCCACACGCTGGGGCAATATCCATGTGATGGGGCAATATCCATGTGATGGGGCAATATCCACACGCTGGGGCAATATCCATGTGATGGGGCAGTATCCACACGCTGGGGCAATATCCATGTGATGGGGCAGTATCCACACGCTGGGGCAATATCCATGTGATAGGGCAATATCCACACGCTGGGGCAATATCCATGTGATGGGGCAGTATCCACACACTGGGGCAATATCCATGTGATGGGGCAGTATCCACATGCTGGGGCAAAATCCATGTGATGGGGCAATATCCATGTGATGGGGCAATATCCATGTGATGGGGCAGTATCCACACGCTGGGGCAATATCCATGTGATGGGGCAGTATCCTCACGCTGGGGCAATATCCATGTGATGGGGCAGTATCCACACGCTGGGACAGTATCCACACGCTGGGGCAGTATCCACTGCCCCAGCGCAGTATCCACTGCCCCAGCGCAGTATCCACGCACTGGGGCAGTATCCACGCGCTGGGGCAGTATCCACGCGCTGGGGCAATATCCACGAGCTGGGGCATATATCCACGAGCTGGGGCATATATCCACGAGCTGGGGCAAAAACCACGAGCTGGGGCAATATCCACAATAGACTGCCCTCTGGGCAGGCTTTCCACCTTGTATATATATATATCGATAATTAATCCGTTAGAGTAGTTGATGTTAATAGTATGGGTCATAGGCAGGTAGAGTTTGGTGCAAAGTCGTTATCCAAGCAAAGGTCGTGGGTAGGCAGAGTTCGGTGCAAAGTCGTTATCCAAGCAAAGGTCGTAGGCCAAGGGAGTCAATCAGTATTATAAAGACGCTCAGGAGAAAAAAGGGGGTAATTAGCTCAGCTCATATATAAAATATTAGAGCGTTGACTTACCCCACTGATGTCTTCTTTATAGGGCATCTTGTTAGGCAGCTGGGGATAACGCCGACATCATCCGTCTGCGCCGGCATCTTTCTAGGCCCATAAGGCCCATCGGGACCATGCGCATGCGCGGAAAGTCTGACCCAGCGACGAAGGAGGCTCCAGCTGCGCGCCGACATGCGGTAGCGCCAACGCCTCGGTATGCCGCGCAGCCACCTCTCGGGGACCCGCAGGAGGCGCCGCCACAGGACTCATAACGCCGGTAAGGGTGGAATCCTGACAACACCAAGCAAAGGGTCCACGTCTGGATGACCCTGTAGACTAATAGTAATATCGTAATAGTAATAGTAATATGTAATATCATACAGATTTTTGCTCTCTATTCCTCCCTAAAATCGATAAATTTGAACGGAATTGATATAGCCGATATTTCCATTGAAAAGTAAAGCCACAAGAGTTGATATTCGATCAGAATTGTTATTGGAAACCAAAATAACGGTAAATTTGGATCTACCAAATTGAAAAATGGCAAAAAGTTGGCCGAAAAAGTCTCGATTTCGACCTTGAGGCTGAATTAGATCGAGCTTATGGTTGGTTTAGGACAGTTGACATGTTGCAGAGGGAAAGACAACAAATTAGAGTTTGGTTCATCAGGGAAACATCTGATTTGTCTGAATTGTCCATTTGAGAAACAAAATAATGACACTAATGTTAATTTTGAATAACCAGATGACTATGCACAGCCTGGACCAACCAACCTAATATGAGGAAAATGGCCAGCAAATGTTCCTACCGTTTGTTTCATCTATCAGATAAGTAGTTGAGCATTGTCATAAAAAATATGGTCTACTAGGAGACCTCTAAATTACCGTTCCACATATTATAAGATCAGTATATCTTGGGACCTTTGGGCCACCTAACAGCAATGAGTTTGCTAAGTGTCCTAGTGGACAATCCATGCAACCCTTTCAGTAGGAAATGTAAAGTATGTACTTGGTGAAAGTTATGCACTCTGTGTGTATGAGTTTGTGACTGTGTGTACTTCCACGTGTTTTAATTTAAAAAATAAAATATCATTCTTGTTTACTATAAAGAATTTTGTGCAAAGCCCTTTCTTCTCATATTCTGGTCCCAAGGTCTGGTGGTCCAAGGTGGGGGAAAATTAAGAAAATCAAATACAAGACTAACTAGTGTAACAACAGAAAAGATCAAAAGCCAAAAATCTTAGATTTCCTCTATTGTGAATCCCATATTATTGTCTCTGCAAGCCAATTGGAAGCCAGTCAAACACAGTGCACCAGGAAACTCAGTTTTCTCCTAGTAGACTTGTCCAGTATAGTCACATGTGATGCTGAAAGCAGAGCCTATATTTGACATGCCATGATGGTACTTTCTGGATGGACTCTTACCTAAAAAGCACATTTTCAGTGAATTTTCTTACAAAAACACATGGGTACATCTGAATCAAGCCATTCCCAGCCAAAGAAACCCATAATATGACTTTAGAGCAGCCATATTTATGTCCTTTTGATTGCTCAGTTTTTCCTTAAACCCTAAATCTTTCAAGTAATTTAGATCAAGGGTGTGACAGAAACCCACTCCTTCCGCCTGTCCTGGCTCTCCAGCACTCCCTTACCAAGATCAGCCCGGCCGCTGAGTTGCTCGGAACTCAGTGCCTCGAGCAGCCTGATCTGTAGCTCCAAACCTGCTTGGTCTGATCCTCTGCCTCTCTGAATTTCCTGAAGGCCGCTCTGTGCCTTCTGGGGGTTATCGTGGTACCTGAATGAGACACTAGACAGGCTGTATGAGACATTTATTGAAAAACGCCACTATTTATGCCCAGGTCCAACAGTTATAATTTGCATAAACCAAATGAAGAACATTTACCTGCTAAAACTCTAATAACATTATGTCAGTTAGATATTTACAGTAAACATTCCTTAGCCTTCATATCACACATCATTTACATAATCTATTGTTCCAATAGATCAGATTACCTTTGCAGTCAAACACTGTCCCAGACTCATGACTCCTTTACCAGATAGCAGACACAGAGAAAAGCAATCTTGCATAATCACACATTACTCAAACATTCCACACAAAAGAGGGCATTGAACATTGCTTCAGGTTGCATCTTTAAAACACATCTCCGAGTGCCCATTCACATACAGTAATAAAAGTACATTTAAAACTACACCACACAATATAAATGAACATAAAGTCTTTCCCAAAGCAAATGTCTGTGTCCTTTGGGGTTTTCGCCATGGGAATAGAAGTCTTGGGGTTTGAAGCGGGGAGCGCTATGTCAGTTCCATGACAAAGGGCATCTGAGATATCACGTCCCAACACATTTTTATGATGTCTCCAGGTCTTCTGTCACCTTAGAACACCATTCCTTAGGATCTTGACCTGAAGACCACCCATTCCATGAGGTATCCAAAATGATCTAATCCAAAACATGTAGTCATCTTTGTGTCTTCTTTTTGGATCTCCAGCAGTCTCTTGAAGGGAAATAGTATATCCTAGGGGACTGGAAAGCTCAGCTAATTCTTCTTTGTTTTTCTAACATGTCCTTTTGTTTTCGGAAGGAGCCAGCTGAGGGAGGACGTGAACATAACAAAAACGACTGTCCCCGCTATAACCTCAGCCCAGACCTGCCCCACGCTTAAGAGGCGAAGCGTGGCTTTATTTGGAGACACTGGCTATTTTCGATTCATATTTGTGCTATGGGAAATCATTAATCTCTGCCTTGCACTTAGGAGCTTCTTACAAATGTCAACTGCTTCCAGAGAGGGCTTTGAAAACTGCTTTCCAATAGCTCATTGTGTGGGTCAGGAGCCAGAAAAATGTGCCCATGAAGGACCATCTAGCCTACAATCAACCGACATCCATTCTACAGGACGTTCATGTAGTCTACCATCAGCTTGGTGTCTCCATACAAGTTAATTACGTTTCACTAACTGCAATCAGGAAGTTTGACAGGACCACATTTCTGTAATTAATAGACCAACTAGGTGCTCGATTTCAATCGGCTTCAATCGGCAAACCTGCATCTTTTTGCGACCAGATTCTCGCCATTTTTTCGGTTTGGTAGGTTTAATTGAGGCCATATTGGCATTTTGATTCCCATTATAAATTTGACTCTGTTATCGGTACTTGAGACTCTACTCACTAATGGAAATTTTGCTTTACCGATTCCATTTGAATTTATCGGTAAGACGATTTTCGAATTATATTCAAGCGCTGAAAGGAGGGTTGGAAAATGTATTTTTCAGCCAGGGAAACAGAATCAGAATTTAAAGCTCATTTAAACATTGGACTTTCAAGTAGGCAATAGTCATACGTAGTGGTCGAAAGTCAATATGTTGCTGGTCATTGATTTTTGGTTGTGGCCGAATTTTTTGGATTGATTCTGAAGATATTAAAAAAAATGGCGGAAAGTGGACTCTATCCTGTATTTTTTCGAAAAAACATCTGAAAGAATCAATTGGAGGCCCTGATCAGTCATTATTTTAATGAAATAAATGGATAAAGTTACATAGTTACATAGGCTGAAAAAAGACATGCGTCCATTCGGTTCAGCCTCTCACACATCACCTACTGCTGTTGATCCAAAAGAAGGCAAAAAACCCCGTCTGAAGCACTCGCCAATATGCAACACACTGGGAAAAAATTCCTTCTTGACCCCAGAATGGCGTCAGATTTCTCCTTGGATCAAGAAGCTTTTACCCACATATTATATATTATAACCCTTAATATTCTGTGTCTGCAGGAAGTCATCCAGTTGAAAATATAACCTTAAAATGAAAAATACGTATGTTTTGCAATATTCAAGTGTCTACAAATAAACAAAGTTGAGGTAAAGAGCTTCTAATAAAAAGCGGGTAGGAGCGTAAACGTACAGTCATTCTTGCGCACAACTGCGGTTAGAAGTAGACCATACCATAGGATGGCTCTGGCAGCGAGGAGAGCTGTGGCACAACAGTGGATGGTGCCCTCCCTCCTCTCATTGGAGAGGGTACGGATAAATACACGGGACACCTTGTCGATGGACCGCTTATCGGCGATGAATGATCCATGGGAAAATGCCTCTCATCTATCGAATCTGGACTCCCTGGCTAGATTATGAGCCTGGCTGATGCTCCTCTAGATAGGCGGTTTGGGTTTTCATGTATTGTTCTACCACTGTGACGATCGAGACTGGTGGTTTCCCCCTCCCCCCTTCCTTTCTTTTTCTGTCTGTGTGTCCTTCTGACTTTTGTTCTTTGATTCTAGTTTTTGGATATTGTTTCTCTATTTAAAAAATGGTTCCGTACTTTCTGGTGCTATGCCACT
>CM019069.1:138212908-138262908 GCA_009667805.1 Leptobrachium leishanense | reverse complement strand
ACATATCCACCTATTATCTATCTATCTATCTATCTATCTATCTATCTATCTATCTATCTATCTATCTATCTATCTATCTGTCTGTCTATCTATCTATCTATCTATCTGTCTGTCTGTCTGTCTGTCTGTCTATCTATTTATCTATCTATCTTTTTATCCATCTATCTTTTATCTGTCTATAGCTATCCATCTATTTATGTGTCTGTCTATCTACCTGTCTATCTCTTATATACTGTATCTATCTATCTTTTTCATCTATGTTTTCATTGATCTTATCTATCTATAACAGCCCTTTTTATTATCATTCATTGGAACTTACATGTTAATTCCAGACATTTTTATCGAGTAGTTTTTTTGCAAACAGTGTTTCAATTTTGACACTTTCAAACGTACTGTTTTATTGGTTTTTTTAACCCGTTCGTCTGCTTGTCGGCTTTTTCCAGTGGCTGCTCTGTGCTGCGGTCTGCGGCTCGTCGGCTTTTTCCGGCATGTTTGCCATGGGTTTTCGGCGGGTTTTCTCTGCACTCCCGGGGGAATTCACTGCAGGGTGATGAACGTTGACTCCCCAAAGTGCAGGCAAGTGCGGGGAACAAAAGAGCACCGAAAGGTTGGTGACATTTCAGTGCTCTTTGAATAACACCTTTGGGGTAAAAAAAATAAATCGAAAATGATATACTTATTTGCAAAATGTCCGGGTAGATTGTACAGAGAAATAAAAAAGTCCCGAATAACTATTCTATTATCTCTAGCCCTGCCTCCAGCGGCATCCCTTAAATACATATATATTAATGAGTATGTATGTGTCCTCTCATACATTTTCATTCTACTTTTTATCCCTATGGTAATGCAGTCTCTTACGACATGTCAGCGCACATCGTTAATATATGACAGCTATTATATAATACGCTGTAAAAACACAGATCACGCAGTGTATACATGAGACTCTAATAAAATGTGTTGGAATGTGTAACTTTAGCGGGAGCCAGCGTCTCTGTAGGACTGCGTCGCGCACAATGAAAAGAGCAGCGAAGTCTTTGATCTGGCGTTTGAATACATTGAACTCGCATAAACAGATCGACCTTCACATAGACTTTCGAGGTGACCGGGGACCAGAGACACCGGGATCCGGGCCTCACGGCATCTCTATACAGCTGGGGACGCACAGCATAATCCGGGTATAAATATACAAAGCGATCTGACTCGATCAAGCATTCAGGCAATCTAAATATTGTCTCTCCCTTTGTTTTGTTCATGAGGTTACAATTACCCTTTCATGTGTCCAGCACTTTGATGCGGCTCTGCTTCATACAGGGGCACTTCACAATTATACGTAGAATGTTTGTGTTTTAGAAACACTCACATTCCATATCTGATGGTTTTAGATGAAGTTATTAGGGCAGGCGGTGCTGTGTATACATTGCATGACATGACAGAGTCCTCTATAATGCACTAAACAGTGTGACTTTAACCATACAACATCGATCTCAGCAGAAAATGTATAGGAACAAAGGTACTATAGATAAACTGCCGAATAAGTAATGTGATTGTATAGAAAAACAAAGAAATCAAGACGAAACTGTGTATTCAGAAAGCATCTATTATCTATCTATCTATGTATCTATCCTTCTATAGACTAGCTATCTATCATTGCTTTATCTATGTATGTGTCATCTATCTATCTATCTGTCTGTCTTTCTATCCACCCACCCACCTATCATAGCTTTATCTATTTATCTATCTACGTATGTGTCATCTATCTGTTATTCTATTATCTATCAACCAATCATCAATCTTTCTCTATCTATCTATCTATCTATCTATCTATCTATCTATCTATCTATCTATCTAACTGTCTTTCTATCCATCCACCTATCATAGCTTTATCTATTTATCTACGTATGTGTCATCTATCTGTTATTTTATTATCTATCAACTAATCATCAATCTTTATCTATCTATCTATCTATCTATCTATCTATCTATCTATCTATCTATCTATCTATCTATCTATCTATCTATCACTAGTATTTATCTATCTATCTATCTATCTATCTATCTATCTATCCATATATCACTAGTATTTATCTATCTATCTATCTATCTATCTATCTATCTATCTATCTATCTATCTATCTATCCATATATCACTAGTATCTATCTATCTATCTATCTATCTATCTATCTATCTATCTATCTATCTATCTATCTATCTATCTATCTATCTATCTATCTATCTATCTATCTATCTATCCATATATCACTAGTATCTATCTATCTATCTATCTATCTATCTATCATCTATCTATCTATCTATCTATCTATCTATCTATCTATCCATATATCACTAGTATCTATCTATCTATCTATCTATCTATCTATCTATCTATCTATCTATCTATCTATCTATCTATCTATCCATCCTTTTTTGTGTTGTATGTTGTCTATCTATCTGTAGCTATCTATGTATGTGTCATCTATCATTCTAACCATTGGTCTGTCTTTCTACTTGTATTGATCTTCTATCCATCTGTGTGTCATCCATCTATTTATCTATCTATCTATCTATCTATCTATCTATCTATCTATCTATCTATCTATCTATCTATTGTTCTATCTATCTCCTGGTCTATATATTCATCAGTTTCTATCTACCTATGTATGGGTTATCTATTGATCTCTCCATCAGTCTATCTATCCATCTGTGTGTCATCTATCTTTCTGTTTGTCTATCTCTCTACCTATCGTTCAGTCGGTCTATCAAATTATCTTTATCCACCCATCTATCTGTCATCTATCTATCCATCTACCAATATATTATTTATCTATCATCTGTTTGACTATCTATCTGTATCTATTTATCTAGCAGTATATCTGTATCTATCGATCTATCTGTCTATCTATTGGTCTGTCTCTCCAACTATCAATCTACGTGTGATCTATTTGTCTGTCTGTCAGTCCATCCATCCATCTGCCTGTCTATCTACAGCGCATTCAAAAAGTCCACCTTGGCAAATCTAATTGATGGGGCATGATTAGGAAAGGTCCACACTGGTCTATATAAGATGCCACAGCTGTAAATTCAGATCAGAAGAAAAACAAAGGCAACTGGCCGCAATCTGTTTTTTGCATTGTCTCTATGGGGCACTGCTGGAAGCTGAACAAATAATTGAATCAATTGTATCATGAGGTTGCAATATAAAAATATGTGAAAACTTGATGGCGCGGAACACTTTCTGAATATATTGTGTATATATATATATACAACAAAACATTGTGTATTCTATATGTACTGTATATAAAATCACGTGACAAAATGTAGGACACCACAATTACGTAAGAAATAAATGCACAGTTTAGTGAATAAGTACCTTAAAGCACCTGTATACCCAACCCCACCTTGATCTGTTGATGGATTACGACTTCCACATGGGCGTAAGAATTGGGGGGGGGATATAGGGGACAGATCGCCCCGGGTTTCTTCATAAACACCTGTACAGCGTGTGTCTGGGGTGGGGTATTTGTTACATGGATGGAATTTATGATTTGAAACCCAAATTAAAGTTACTTTTATCCCCCATTTTCTCTGTCATGAGGGGTATGGGTAGTAAATTAATAATAATATTATCATATTACGCCTTGAGCCGTACAAAGAGACGGCGGAGATCCTCCACTGATTTCTTTGGGTTCTTACACAGATGGATATCAATAATGTTATATTAGCTGTGAATTATGGGAGATGTAGTCCAATGGCAGCTGGTGGGGGATCGAGTTCACACGCTGGGTTAGAGCTACGTAGCTGCAGAACGATCCGTCACCTTTTTTTCCATTATTAATCCTTGCCGTGTAGGCAAAACGTGTGAGATGTTTGCACTTTTGGTGTGTTTAAGTTTCCCATGCTTTAAAACGCTGCCGAATAAAGTTTACTTTTTAAACCGTGGGAAATCAGTGACTTAACCTAGATTTTAATTTCCTGCACCTATGTATATATATTTTTTCAATATTTTCTTTTTCCCACATTGGCCAGACCTGCCCGAATCCTTCCTGGTGTATCCTTTATTGTACCGGGATACGTGGCTGCCCTGTCCTGTCGAACAACGTCTCAAAGAGTTCACATTAATTGGTGAAATGGTTTAAAATTATGTATTTTACACCAAAATAGCCATTAAAATATAAAAGAAAAACGAGTTGGGAGAAAATCAAATAAATTCAGCTATTTTGATCTAAAACATCGGGTTATACCTGCGTTTTTGGGGTTCTTTCAAACACACACATCTACAATTTCACCCTGATCGAGGAAACTGTCGTGAGGGAGACAGGAGCAGGTGGAGAGCTGACATCTTTGGCAGATCTGAGATCGGGACTACGAGGGACATGGCTCGATGTTGTGGGGCATGGACGTGGTGCAATTTGAGCCACCGATGGCATCCACACCCCTCACGAGGGAACAGGTCTTCCTGGTAGGCTTGTGCACCGATATTTTTTTTCGGTTCGGTTCGTTCGGATTTTGTAAATTTTAATTTCGGCTAGTTTCGGCCGATTTCCGTTTTGGTTCGGTTTGTTTCGGTTCGTTTTTCGTATCGACTTTTTTTTGTGATTTCGGAAATTTTTGTGTTTTTCGGAACGTCTGTTCTCCTCGTTTCAAAGTGTCTATTCGTTTTGACGTAAACTAATGGTTTTTCAGATACGATAATTATACGATACGATAATTCTGCCATTGAGATTTCTCATGTTTTACAAGAAGGATACATTGAGATTTCTCATGTTTTACAAGAAGGATACATTGAGATTTCTCTGGATTTCCAAGAAGGATACATTGAGATTTCCCATTTTTTACAAAAAGGATACATTGAGATTTCTCATTTTTTACAAGAAGGATACATTGAGATTTCTCAGGTTTCTTGGGAAGGATACATTGAGATTTCTCATGTTTTACAAGAAGGATACATTGAGATTTCTCTGGATTTCCAGGAAGGATACATTGAGATTTCTCATGTTTTACAAGAAGGATACATTGAGATTTCTCTGGATTTCCAAGAAGGATACATTGAGATTTCTCATTTTTTACAAAAAGGATACATTGAGATTTCTCACTTTTTACAAGAAGGATACATTGAGATTTCTCTGGTTTCCCGGGAAGGATACATTGAGATTTCTCATGTTTTACAAGAAGGATACATTGAGATTTCTCTGGATTTCCAGGAAGGATACATTGAGATTTCTCATGTTTTACAAGAAGGATACATTGGGATTTCTCATGTTTTACAAGAAGGATACATTGAGATTTCTCTGGTTTCCCGGGAAGGATACATTGAGATTTCTCTGGTTTCCCAGGAAGGATACATTGAGATTTCTCATGTTTTACAAGAAGGATACATTGAGATTTCTCTGGTTTTACAAGAAGGATACATTGAGATTTCTCATGTTTTACAAGAAGGATACATTGAGATTTCTCTGGTTTTACAAGAAGGATACATTGAGATTTCTTTGGTTTTCCAGGAAGGATACATTGACAGTTCTCTGGTTTTACAAGAAGGATACATTGAGATTTCTCTGGTTTTCCAGGAAGGAAACATTGAGATGGGAATGATACAAAATTTAATTACAGAATCAGCAATATAAATACGATGTCCGAAATTAGTGAAATGGAGCCGAAATCACGAATGGAACGAAAATGAATTTCGATTTTACACAATTCTAGTCCATTCGAAAGTTCCGAAAAGTTTTCGTTTCGGCTCGAAAATTTGTTTGGATCTGCCGTTTTCGGATCCGAAAACTTTAGGAAAATCGGCTGAATCCGAATGCACAAATCAGGAAATTTTGTGAAAATTCAGAAACCCGAAATGCACATCCCTACTTCCTGGCGTGCATGCGTGTCATGATAACCGGATTCCTGTCTGGCCTTCAACCTGTTACTGCAGCGGGGCGTACTATGCCGTACCCGTGATGAGTGGCCTTGAGGCCAAGGCCCGGCATTTCACACCCCACTGACTTCAAAGGGCCTCTGTGGTCCTGCTCATCAGTTGACATTCGGCGCGCGACATTGGCTGCCGCAGAATAGCCTGAACTCAGGCTGTCCCCCTGCAGTCAATGTCGCCTGCCGCATGTCAGCTGCATAGATGGGCTGGAGGAGGGGCCTACCGCAGCAGCCGGCCTCTAATACGGTGTAATAGTATGCCCCGCCGGCGATAACGCTCCGCCGTTGGGAACAACCCGCCTGGCAGCAAGGGGTTAAAAAATGCAGATTTTAACTATTTCAGCACAACGAAAGGCACTCCTGGTGCATTTTCCCTTATGCCTTCCCAAAAAATGATTGACAGTCTAGGCCAGTGCGAACCTTGCAACACCAGATGTTTTGGGACTATATGCTCCATGATTCCTAGCCAGCCACAAGCCTGTTTGAGCATCATGGGACATGTAGGTTCTGAACATCCTGGGGTGACAAGGCTCGCCATGACTGGTGTAGGCTCTTTGGTGACCAGGATTACTAAGTGAAAACAATATTTTACAGGGTCAAATCGTGCTCCTTTGCGGGTCTGTAGGTGATGTCGCTTTAAATCGACCCTCCTGTTATTCAGTTGATGCGCAGCTGTATTAGAAATCACCAGTCCCAGCACCTGGATTTTGCACATGTCGGAAATGTTAACGTTAAAACATGTATAAAAAAAAAAACAATCACACATCTGAAAATGTAATCTGGGAAAAGCTTTACAGAGTCTTGTGGGATTCTGAGAATTACGTCAGATTGCATGTTATTGCGCTGAGATGCTGGAGAGAATTAAGCGGCTTCAGTCACACACAATGGTATATCTTAAATTATAATCAGTGCGGTTCCTTCTTCTGTCTGTCTGCCTAGCTATCTGTCTGTCTGTCTCTCTGTCCACAAACATATCTATCTATCTGTCTATCTATCTATCTATCTATCTCAGCATCTATCTATCTATCTATCTATCTATCTATCTATCTATCTATCTATCTATCTATCTATCTATCTATCTATCTATCTATCTATCTATCTCAGCATCTATCTATCTATCTATCTATCTATCTATCTATCTATCTATCTATCTATCTATCTATCTATCTATCTATCTATCTATCTATCTATCTATCTATCTATCTATCTATCTATCTCAGCATCTATCTATCTATCTATCTATCTATCTATCTATCTATCTATCTATCTATCTATCTATCTCAGCATCTATCTATCTATCTATCTATCTATCTATCTCAGCATCTATCTATCTATCTATCTATCTATCTATCTATCTATCTATCTATCTATCTATCTATCTATCTATCTATCTATCTATCTATCTATCTATCTATCTATCTATCTATCCCTCTGCCTGTCTGTATATCTATCTATCTATCTATCTATCTATCTATCTATCTATCTATCTATCTATCTATCTATCTATCTTTATCTCTATCTATCTATCCATTTATCTATCTATCTATCTATCTATCTATCTATCTATCTATCTATCTATCTATCTATCTATCCCTCTGCCTGTCTGTATATCTATCTATCTATTTCAGCATCTATCTTTATCTCTATCTATCTTTATCTCTATCTATCTATCCATCTCTCTATCTATCCATTTCTCTATCTATCTATCTATCTATCTATCTATCTATCTATCTATCTATCTATCTATCTATCTATCTATCTATATCTATCTATCCATATCTATCTATATCTATCTATCTATCTATCTATCTATCTATCTATCTATCTATCTATCTATCTATCTATCTATCTATCTATCTATCTATCTATCTATCCCTCTGCCTGTCTGTATATCTATCTCAGCATCTATCTTTATCTCTATCTATCTTTATCTCTATCTATCTATCCATCTCTCTATCTATCCATCTCTCTATCTATCCATCCATCTATCTTTATCTCTATCTATCTATCTACACATCTATCTATCTATCTATCTATCTATCTATCTATCTATCTATCTATCTATCTATCTATCTATCTATCTATCTATCTATCTATCTCAGCATCTATCTTTATCTCTATCTATCTCTATATCTATCTATCCATCCATCTCTATATCTATCTATCTATCTATCTCTATATCTATTTATCTATATATCTATCTCTATACTTATCTATCTATCTCTATATCTATCCATATCTATCTATCCATATCTATCCATATCTCTCTATCTATCTATCCCTCTATCCATCTCTCTGTCTCTCTATGTATCGATCTATCCCTCTGTCCGTCTATCTATCTATCCATCCATCTCTCTCTATCTATTTATCCCTCTTTATAGACATCTAATCAATCGTCTGTCTCTCTGTCTGCCCATCCATCAGACAAGCGCAAATACTAACCCTGATTGTAAATCTAACAGAAATACTAACTTTGACTCTAAATATAACAGACATACTAACCCTAACCCTAAGAAATACTAACCCTAACCCTTAATCTAACAGAAATACTAACCCTAACCCTTAATCTAACAGAAATACTAATCCTACTAATACTAATCCACTAATACCAACTCTAACCATAATAGTAACCTTAAACTTAAACAAGCACAAATGGAATCCCTAATCCTAACCCTGATAATAAACCTAACCCTAAATATAACATAAATACTATTCCTAAACCTAAAACTAAGAAATGTCAACCCTATCCCTACTACTAGCCCTAACCGTAGTAGTAACTCTAAAGTTAACCCTAGCTTTAAAGTGTACCCATCATCCGTTGTTGTCGATATTTTTGATATGTGTTTTATTGTAACTTACTTTAACCAGTATTCTTCTTATTTTACAGCTTTCAATGGAGTTTTGTGAGCTTTCCAGCTCCTTAGCTGCCTGCTCTTCTCATGGAGGCGGACATGTTTTTTGCTTCCTATCTTTCATGGGAGAGATTAGGTATACAAACTGTGAGTTTGACAGCTGAGTTTGGGAGAGCTCAGAGGTAGAGGGGTTCAGATAGTACAGATGCTTCTATTAACTCTGAAAGGGTGAACAGGTGTTTTTCCTTCATCCCACTGCTTAGCTGAAAGGGCAAACACACACACACATACATAAACAAGTATATTTATACACCCCCCTTTCCCCCAAGGAACTAAATTTCTTTAGCTGACACTGGCAGGGGAATCATCGCGCTGTAGGGAAGGGCTAACAATTGAATCTTACCAAGCCTCCAGCATCCCTATCTGTTCAGATGATCCGTTGGTCCTTTGTAAGGCTCTGAGCCTGTAGGGATTCTTAGTTAAGACGCTGCTCTGAGGGAGTGTCTCCTGCTGTGAGAGCCATAAATCACACCCCAGGGAAAAATGTCATGCGGCATGCCGCAGCACTAAGAGTAAACAGGAAGGTCAGGGAGATTTCTTTTCAAGAGTTTTTTGAAAAACCTATCCATCTGTCAGACGTTTGGTCAACACAATATATAGGCAGATTTCAGAGAACTTTCAAATGAGCTAAAGCTTAAAAACGGAAACACTAGCTTGAAATCCATTACTAGTCGGTTTTTATAGCATCATATGGTGGTAACTTGTGCCGGAAAATTGCAGTGAGTGCACTAATTTTTGACTCGAGCGCACTGTAAAATGACACATGCGCCACCATTTTTAAGGCATCTGACATCACTGCACTTTTTTGAAAAGGTGACACTTTATACACTGCAATTTTATCCGGAGCCAGGAGGTGGCAACATTCCTGGAGGTTACCACTGGTGTAGACCCTTTTAAGATTTATACTAGCTTATGGTGCAGATGTTACACAACTTCATGTCTCATACTCAAAACGTTATGTTAAAATCCATTATAGTCCAAATCGGTGTAACTATGACATGATATTATTTAATTGGCTTTGGGTCAAGAAAAAACTTAACATGAACAGCTGCAGTCTAAGCGTCAATTAAGTTAAGGGGAAGGATTTTTAATTTTTTTTTTTTAAAAAAAAATAAAAATCTCTGCTTTGTAATCAGATATTTCTGTAGGATCCGGAACGAGAAAAAAGCGCAATCTGGCCCCAGAGATCATAGTGATTCCCAACGCACCTGGGCATGCCGTAAATTTTTTTAATTCCCCCCCCCCGATGGACTCATAACACCCGGTAGTGCTAACAATGCTGATAGCGCTGGGCAAAAGCAGGTCTGTCGCAGGTGACAGATGGGAAAAATAAAAGAACAAACGCAGCCAGCTAAGAGTCAATAGAAAGTATAGAATGAACTAAAATGTGGCTTGTGTAAATACCACAAATGGTTTTTTAAATGAGTTTCACTTATGTGCTAAAAGTAATACAGTGTCTGGGAATACTCCAATTTTGTATGTTTTTCCCTCGCATGATCGTTTGTCTTCGAGATTCAGAATTCTTTTAACCCATGTTCACTATTATTCCTATTGACATTGCAATATCAGGGATATGTGAGAGCTTTAAAGGTCACAAATACATCAAATACATGAGAGCACTGGGTTTCTTAGTTTCTCAGGAACCTAGTTGATGATTTTCTTATTTAAAGATAAAGACAAAAAGATAAAGATATAAAAAAAAATCTTAAGTTAAGTGTCATAAAAAAATAGTGGATAGATATATATACAAGTATATATTTATTACAACATTCAGGGTTATTCAAAGAGATTCGAAAAGTCACTGCACGTTCGGTGTCTTTTCGTTCTCTTTAGAAACATAGAAACATAGAAAAATGTCGGCAGATAAGAACCTTTCGGCCCATCTAGTCTGCCCAATTACATGGATACTTTACCTGGCTTTATCTTTTGTTTAGGATAGCCTTATGCCTATCCCATGCCTGCTTAAATTCAATTACTGTTTTGGCCTCTACCACTTCAACTGGAAGACTGTTCCATGTATCCACCACCCTCACAGTAAAATAATACCTCCTGATGTTACTTTTAAACCTTTGCCCCTCTAATCTAAGACTATGTCCTCTTGTTTTGCTACTTTGTTTCCTTTTAAATATACTCCCTTCCTCTACCTTGTGGATTCCCTTTACGTATTTAAATGTTTCTATCATATCTCCTCTGTCTCGTCTTTTTTCCAAGCTTTAATTCGATTCCTTTTGCCGATCCCATTTCGGTGACCCTGAAGTGTATTCAGCAAACACCACAGGGTCCCCGAATTGCAAGGAAAAGCTACCGCAAACCCAACGAAAACTAACCGCAAAACCCAGCGAATGCACGCCGAAAACACGCACAAACACTGGATTAACCTGCCGAAAAGCACGGAAAAAGCCCAACAGGAGACGATCACCCGCAGCAAAGACGCCGGAAAAAGCTGAGAAAGCCGACACCGCAGACAGAGGGCAGCGAATAAATTAGGAAAACAGTTTGTATGAATGTTTGGAACGTGAAACACTGTTTGCAGAGAAACTACTGAGCGAAAATGTCTGAAATTTACATATGATCCAATGAATGATAATAAAAAGGGCTGTTACAGAAAAAACAAGTAAACTTAAAAAAAACTAAAAATTTAAAATCGGACTTTTAAAAAAAAATTAATTCAGAAAAATGCTTAAAATATCCTAAAAAATCTATAAATAAAGAGCCTCTTTACTGCATAATTTTATAATGAAAGGTTTATTACATATTGAATTAAAACAGGAATATTTTTAACATTGAAGCCTATGGGATTCTCCTGAATTAACTTGCCGAATTAAACCACCGAATGGCAGGGCATTTCGGGAACCTTTCACTGCTGGTTTGTGTTCTCTGAATAGATGAAGCAGTGCTTTTTCATGGGGTTTTCACTGCCCTCGAACAGGCACCGAACAGGCACCGTATGTGCATGCAATTCGCCAGGATTTGGCGTATTGCCTGCTCTCTGGATAGCCAAATGGCCAAGAAAGGTAACCGAACACTGATTTTCAGCGTTCGGTTACCTTTCTCAAGCAATTCGGATCTCTTTGAATAACCCTGTATGTGTATAATGAATATTTGTAGAACACGCCAGGAAGGCAGCACTCAGAGGGCTCTATTACATTCTTCACGCAAAAGCGCACGCGCAGCGCTATTTTTTTTCCGCGAAGCGTTAAACGTTAACGCGCAAAGAATAACTGTAGAATTACAATCCTCGCGCATTATTTTATCTGTCAAAAAATAACGCTCGTAAAAAAACCGCGCAAAAACGCGCACGCATTAACGTTGCGCGCAGAAATCGGTGTGCGTACTGTTTTTTAACGCGATTAAGCCAGTTAAGAACCAATTAAGAATTAAGAACCACAATTGTCTCCCGTTAGTTTATGGGCCTGCCAAAATCAATCTGAGTATACATGCTGCAGCAATAATAAAAACACACGAAACTTATCCATTTTATTGTTTGGGTATGTGTAGAATGTGTAACTATTCTTTCCTTTTTTTTCTTTTCTTGGGCTGGTATATTTGGTTTCGGCCAGGACGTCAGATTCGCCCTTAACACCAGCTTTTAAAAGACGTTAAAATTATGCGCGCAAACGCTGTCCCTTAAAATTTGCGTTTAGATTGTAATACCATCCGCGTACCAGCGCACAAACGCATTTGCGCTCACAATGTTAAGTATAGGACGCGCAAAGTACATTACGCTCGCAAAGGGTTCATGCAGGTCCACCCGCGTTAGACGTTACCCGCGTTAGACGCTAATGTGCATTTTTTGCGCGGACATTGTAATACGACATTCTGCGCAAAGGGTTTTGCCCCTCGCGTTAATGCGTTTTTGCACACGCGTTAACGTTTGCGCGCAGAATGTAATAGGGCCCAGAATCTTTACTAAACATAACGGGTGGGTGCTCATCCTGACACATAGACACAACAAACCAAGGGGAGAGCACTCCATTACACAAATTACATGAATATCTATAGATATCTACAGGTTTGGCATCCAATCCGAGATTCCGAAATCTGGAAGACTTTGAAATTTAGAATTTCTGGAGGCTTCCAGATTTCAGAATTACCCCCTGAAGTTCCAGACGGGTCTTGCTGCCGTTCAACATTCATCCAATGGCCGAGGCACATCTCAGAACACACTGGGAGACACTATGCAGCCCCAACGTGCAACATGCTGCCCGGAGACATGCTGGCTCTCATTAGCATGTTCCTCGGAAAAGGCTGTTCAGCATGTGGACACAGTGGCCCTGTCTTGGGAAGTGGATATCGGCTCTTCTGATGCATTTTCCTTCCCCTCCGACATCAGATTCTCCCGGATTCCAAATCCGTAAGAATCCGAAATCCAGAATGTTTGGGGTCGCAAGCATTCTGGGTTAGGGGTGCACAATCAGTATACGGATGGCATGCGTAAAGTGATGATATGATTTGAGATTGAGAGAAAAATAACAAAGGCTCACTCCCACTCATCGTTGCCCATAGAATGTCTTCTCTATGGCCAGAAGATAAATGTCATTTGTGGACTCCCTGTGCATCCCCCTTGGGAAACGTTCCAAGGCATTTGGAGGAGAAATGTTGGAAACCATTGAGTTTCTTTCATTTGACCCTGCAGTGATCTCGTAGACAATGGAGCACTAGATCTTGACGTAGAAAATTAAGTCCATTTTTCCGGCCTCCTCGTCTAATTCTCTGGAACACGTTTGGCTAAAATAAGCCATAAAAAGCAGAAGTAGTGAAAATGAAGAACATATCTACCCTCCCTTGTCTTTCCTTTGTTTTAGATTTAAATTTAAAACACAAAAGGAAGAAGAATAGAGGGGTGGGTGGTTTCCTGTTAACAAACACTGAGCTAAACAGTCTGCCGGGAACTCTCAGTTCTTAGATGAGGAGGACATTGATATTGAAATTAGGTAATCCATCAGATGCACAAAAGGGGGTTGGGACGGGTTGGCTTAAAGAGGGGCGGAAGACACCTGTCAGGGGCAAAGGACTGACCGAAGCATGCAGGACACAGAATGTTGAGGAGAAAGAGGCTGATACATGTCATTCTTTCCAAAGACATACTTCTATACAAGGTGTTGGCACAGTCAAAGCTCTGACGCACGCCTTATTGTGTCTTGTAACCCAGTTTGAACACAAAAGGCATGAATATGCTTCCCCTAGGCCTCCATTCATTATTCCGCAAGTGGACTTAGACATTACTTAGTACAGTTTTCTCATTTACGAGAAACTAAGGTTTCTTTTAAAAAAATAAAAAAATAATATCAATAATTTATTTTGCTTTATAAGCTTGTTACAATGAACTTTCGGGTCTGGGACAAAAAAACATTAGTTATTCAGAGGCTCCAACTCTTACATTCCACGTTAGTGATGGTGTGTCAATGACTGTTACCAGCAATTCCAAAATATAGAGCAGCATCCCCACTATGCATGGCCAGGCAGGTGCCACCATGATCCATGGAATGACAACCTCCAAGCTTAACAAAGGTTTTCTTTGCCGAAATGTTCCTGTAGGTGTGTTGGTTCTCATCCTAAAAAGGAGGTTGAGTGGTCGGTCCAGTTCTTCTTTCACTCAATGACTGTTACGGAGTGTAAAAAGCAACTTGAAAGAATAAAAGGTATGAAAGAGACTCGAAATACCTAACCTTTCAGTGTATGTCACCCAGCCCACCAAGGAAAACCAGACTTTAAAATACATAGGGCCCTATTACATTCTTAACGCAAAAACGTAAGCAGAACGCGTGAATTTTTGCGGAAAGCGTTAAACGTTAACGCGCGTAAATCAACGCTGGCGTTACAATCCTCGCGCATTTTTTCATCCGTGAAAAAATAACGCGCGTAAAATAGACATGCAAAAACGCGCGCTCTGCAACGTTCCGTGCAGAAATCAGTGTCTTACCCCTTGCGTTAATGCGTTTTTGCGCCGGTGCAAACGTATGCGCAACGAATGCAATAGGGCCCATAGAATTTGGTCCAAAATCTGGCAATTTGCTTTCCAAATCTCCACCAGTTACCTACTTTAGTGATTGACCTCTACAGAGTTGCACCATGTTTTAAGGTTAGAGGTGGATGTTAAAATGACCCTCTGGTCGAAAGGGTCACTTTCCTCATGATGTCTGATGGATAGAAGTGACAAAAATGATCAATGCGATATCTCACCCCCTAATGAACTGCTTCTTACCCGTTTCAGAAGCAGGCACCTCCATTCTTCTGATTTGTAGGCATCACGTAGCTCGGCATGACTGGCTCTCTGTTATCACATCCTTTAGGATGTTTATTCCGGTCCAAGCTGTCACTCACCCTATTGAGAACAACAAAAATGGACCGGCATTCAGGTAAAGACACGACATGGTGGTGTTTCTGACCCTATCTGGAGGCTTTATCAAGTGACTGACTTGAGAAAGGCTCCAGATAGGGCCTAAATGTTGGGTGAGATGTTGTGATTGTAATAAAAGACCACTGTGTTGTGCCTTCACCTGAGTGCTCGGTCCATTTTTGTTGTTCTCTTTGTGCGTATAAGGTCTTGGGTCACCCAAGTCAGTGTGTCCCATGGTTGAGGACTTTGCTACTGGAGCAAGTGCCCTGCCTCTACCTGGATGGTGATTGTCTCTCACTCTTTTGGCATGCCGTCCGATATAAAAGCAACAGCGTCTCTTTGGTAGGAAATGACTCTGGAATTTCTTAAGAAAAATGTGACACATATATCATTCATAATTCCCGGTCAAACAAGTCCAACTTATGGTGGGCATGACAGGTTCTCTAGTTTAAAGTAATGTAAGCATGACAGTATTTCTATATGTTTATTGCCATTATTTCAGTAGATATAAATGTCATGTCGAAATTGCATGCACCGGGTAGGCCGCCGGCGTTGAGTATTAGTTTGTGGTGTCTGTAGATCAGAACCATAAGATGTAACCACGACATGACGGTATCTCTAAGATGCTCCGCGCTGAGCGTTGGAAGGAGCAGCCGCTGATACAAAACAGGAAGGTCGGAGACAAGAATGTGGTCGGGGGTTCTTTTGTAATGGCAATAAAAGGAAATTAAGAATACAGAAACTAAAAACTAGACTTGTGCACCGATTTTTTTTTCGGTTCGATTCGATTCGGTTCGTCAGTATTTTGTAAATGTTCGTTTCGGTTGATTTCCGTTTCGGTTCGTTTCGTTTTCGTTTCGTATCGACTTTATCTCGTGATTTCGGAAATTTTCGTGTTTTTTGGAACTTCTGTTCTCCTCGTTTCAAAGTGTCTATTCGTTTTGACGTAAACTAATGGTTTTTCGGATCCGATATTTCTGTCAATACGATATTTCTGTCAATACGATAATTCTGTCGATACGATAATTCTGCCATTGAGATTTCTCATGTTTTACAAGAAGGATACATTGAGATTTCTCTGGTTTTACAAGAAGGATACATTGAGATTTCTCTGGTTTTACAAGAAGGATACATTGAGATTTCTCTGGTTTTACAAGAAGGATACATTGAGATTTCGCTGGTTTTCCAAGAAGGATACATTGAGATTTCTCTGGTTTTCCAGGAAGGATACATTGAGATTTCTCTGGTTTTACAAGAAGGATACATTGAGATTTCTCTGGTTTTACAAGAAGGATACATTGAGATTTCTCTGGTTTCAGAAGAAAGATACATTGAGATTTCTCTGGTTTTACAAGAAGGATACATTGAGATTTCTCTGGTTTTACAAGAAGGATACATTGAGATTTCTCTGGTTTCAGAAGAAGGATACATTGAGATTTCTCTGGTTTTACAAGAAGGACACATTGAGATTTCTCTGGTTTTCCAGGAAGGATACATTGAGATTTCTCATGTTTTACAAGAAGGATACATTGAGATGGGAATGATACAAAATTACAGAATCAGCGATATAACCAAAAAATATGTTGTCCGAAATTACTGAAATGGAACCGAAATCAGGAATGGAGCCGAAATTACGAATGGAACGAAAATGATTTTCGATTTTACACATTTCTAGGCCATTCGAAAATTCCGAACAAATTTGCGCCTCGTTTCGTAAAGTTTTCGGATCTGAAAATGTTCGTAAAATCGGCCGAATCCGAAGACACGAATCGGGAAATTTCGTGAAAATTCCGAAACCCGAAACGCACATCCCTACTAAAAACCCCACACACAAGATCATGTGGAGCTCAGTTAGAGGACAGGGAGAATTTTTTTATAGCCCGGTTTATCTTCATGTAACATTCAAAGACTCTCTTACTCTAGCATTTAGAGTAATTTTCTCTAGTGTTTAGGTAAGGCCTCTATGTTACTGGAGTCCATAGCATTAATGAGGCTCCATCAAGTTTAATGGTCCCAATCATTAACACTAACGGCCCCCCTGCTATTCCAGCTGAGCCCCAATGAGGTTACAGCATGCTACTGTACATTAACACTTTCTATACTACCAAATACCTCATGATTCTCTTCAAACCCTTGAAAAGACCAAATAATGGCATTTTTTGACATTGTTTGTTTAATGAAGTGCAGCTGATGGCTCTTTTCTGCTTAAACAATCGACTCTATCAGGGTTATCCAAAGAGATTGGAAAAGTCACCGCACGTTCGGTGACTTTTCGTTCTCTTCAATTCGGTTCGTGCTGCCGATCCCATTTCGGCGACCCTGCGGTGTATTCAGCAAGCACCACTGGGTCCCCGAATTGCAGGGAAAAGCTGCCGCAAACCTGACGAAAACTAACCGCAAAACCTGACGAACGCACGCCAAAAACCCGCAAAAACATCTGGATTAACCCGTCGAAGACGCCGGAAAAACCCGAGCAGGAGCCGATCACACACAGCGAAGCCGGCCGGAAAAAGCCGAGAAAAAGCCGACACCGCAGACAGAGGGAGGTGAATAAATTAGCAAAAGAGTTTGTATGAATGTGAAAGTGAAACGCTGTTTGCAAAGAAACTACTGAGCGAAAATGTCTGAAATTTACATATGAGGTCCAATGAATGATAATTAAAAGGGCTGTTACAGAAAAAATAAGTAAACTTAAAAAAAAAAAAATCGGACTTTTAAAAAAAAAAAAAATCTGAAAAATGCTTAAAATATCCTAAAAAATCTATAAATAAAAAGACTTTTTACTGCAGAATTTTATAATGAACAGTTTATTAGATATTGAATTAAAACAGGAATATTTTTAACATTGAAACCTATGGGATTCGCCTGAATAAACCGTCCAAATTAAACCACCGAATGGCAGGGCATTAGGGGAACCTTTCACTGCTGGTTTGTGTTCTCTGAATAGCCGAAGCAGTGCTTTTTCATGGGGATTTCACTGCCCTCGAACAGGCACCGAACAGGCACAGTATGTTCAGGCAATTCGCCAGGATTTGGCGAATTGCCTGCTCTCTGGATAGCCGAATGGCCAAGAAAGGTAACCGAACGCTGATTTTCAGCGTTCAGTTACCTTACTCAAGTAATTCGGATCTCTTTGAATAACCCTGTGTGTATTTTTTCTAAAAGAAAGGTATGGGCACTCCAGACTTCCAAATTGACCCAACTTTATTGGAACATCACCCTACAGCGAGACAACGTCTTGATTCATACAAGTTTTTTTGTCAAGTGTTGACAAAGACTGGTATGAGTCTTGTGGTTGTCTCATGGTGGGATGCAGCATGCATCCTCAATTTGGAAGTCTGGAGCGTCCATACCTTTCTTTAGGACTTTCATCTGGGAGCTGGCTGGTCCTGGTGTGTGATGGCATCCGGCATAAACTGTACAAACTGTATAATCATTCTGGGTTTGTTGCCTTTTATCCTGAACTATAGATCTTCTTCTGTCCCTCCGTAACCTGATTCCAAACCATTTGCTCCTCAACATTCCAAACATTGCTCCTCCGGTCCAGGAGGATAAGGAACACAGAGCAGCAGTCTGCGAGATTTAAAGTTTCCTGAAAATATAGGGTTTTTTTTCTTCCTTTTACCATGATCACCGTCAACATTATCTTTATAACAGAAGGGAATGCAACTGAAGAACATCTGCCTTGGTCTTCATAGATTTAGAAGGTACATGGTCTCCTGCTCCAGGGTCAAGGAATTCACATTTCTCTTTTGGAATCTGTCCAGGAGTCATTAGGAATCACCATTTCACAAGAGCATTGAGATGCTAATTAACGCTTCCCTTTCAATGTAAATCAACTGTAAAAAAGTAACCCATGAGAGATTGTAGATACTTTAACTGGCAACGGACCAACAGCCGCCCCTAAAAGTCAGGTGCTTTGTGTTCCTTCTGATATCTGTTATTATATATCTAAATGTTTGAGACAGCTACTGGGTTTTGAATCCCATCAGCGCTTAGTGCCCTTGCCCTTGGTAACCCTGAGACCTCTTTGGTTGGGGCATTGTAGTAGCTGCAGACTACCGAAATTGGGCTTGCGTCCAATATGCACATTAATCAGTCGATTTGTGCGTGGATCATTCCCGTAAACACAGTGAAATGCCCGGCTTTCATTCCATGGTCGATCTTGTGCCTGGCAAGGGTGGAGCAAGACTGGGAGGTCTACATTAACTTCTGACAAAAGGGACACCACATGCTGCTGTCGTTTTGGTGCCAAGCAGATGGTGTCCCATTAAAAAGCTCCAAAAAAAATTTGTCACCATTTGGGTGGAAGGGAGAAGGATCAACCTCCATCGCATGTTATATTTCTCTAAACGTTTTCGCGATGGATACTGTATAAGTTCCCATCTGCTGCTAGCTCTTTCTTGAGAACAACCGCTCAAGTCCCAGATGCAGATCTTTAATGTGACGTCGTTTGTCGTGCGTTCCTGTTACCATCGGCAATATTATGCATGAAATGCTATCAGTGGTCACTCTATGGTGTGGCTGGCTGGGAAAAGCAGCATTTTGTCTCCTATTCTACCTATGAGTGAGTAAACTATGTGAAGGGCAGGCCATGAGAAGGGGAAACATCACAAGGTTTGCGAGCATCCTGAGAACGGGTAACCGCACTGGTGGCCCGCCCTACGGTGGGTTTGCGTTCATAGGTTTTAACTCAATGGAGCTATTACAGAGGAGGCTGAACTATATGCAAATCAATCTGCTATCACCCACAAAGGGTGACTAGAGCTGAAATGCCAAGGCAACCTCTTCTGCACCAGAAGAACCACAGCCCCCAACGATTATTTCGGCCTTATTTGGCCTCATCAGGAGGGCATAGCTGATGCCTCTCTAGTTAGTCACCTCGAGCACTTTCTACCTTCGAGGAGCTGACTTATACAAAAAGGGCTAATAATATTTCAGTTAATTCTATTTTTATTTTAGGATCAGGAGCCCGCAGACTCAGCTTGTGATCCTGATCTTCCTGGATCGTAGCAGGTCGTGGGGATCGATGACACGTTAAGTGTTGAGGACTAAAAGGAAGAGGGATTGGGGGATTTACAGAGAGAGAAGACAGCTGAAACTACACACCAAACTGCAAAGTATCTGTCATTGTTTGATGAAGATTTAATGAGAATCATGATACATTTTGGTAACAAATGAAATATATTTAGGGTATGAATGAACACGTAAAGGGACCCTCAAGGCACCATGGCCATTCAATGCTATTTTATCATGGCGACATTAGAGTCCTCACCCTCCCCTCCAATGGGCTGATCCAGCCTAGCCAACAGAGAGTATATTCGGAAAGTTGACACTCAAATTAAATTTGTAACATGACCAGCCAATGGTTCTCAATGAACCTGCTTTCAGAACCACCGAGTAGGCTGGACGATCAAACACTTTGACACACCGCGAGGCTTGTGCACCGATTTTTTTTTCGGTTCGATTCGGTTCGTTCGGATTTTGTAAATTTTCGTTTCGACTCGTTTCGGCCAATTTTCGTTTCGGTTCGGTTCGTTTCGTTTCGTTTTTCGTATCGACTTTTTTTCGTGATTTCGGAAATTTTCGTGTTTTTCGGAACGTCTATTCGTTTTGACGTAAACTAATGGTTTTTCGGATACGATAATTATACGATACGATAATTCTGCCGAAACGATAATTCTGCCATTGAGATTTTTCATGTTTTACAAGAAGGAAACATTGAGATTTCTCATGTTTTACAAGAAGGATACATTGAGATTTCTCATTTTTTACAAGAAGGATACATTGAGATTTCTCTGGTTTCCTGGGAAGGATACATTGAGATTTCTAATTTTTTACAAAAAGGATACATTTATTTATTTATTTATAAAGGATTTTACCAGGAAGGATACATTGAAATCTCTCATGTTTTACAAGAAGGATACATTGAGATTTCTCTGGATTTCCAGGAAGGATACATTGAGATGGGAATGATACAAAATTTAATTACAGAATCAGCGATATAAATACGATGTCCGAAATTACTGAAATGGAACCGAAATCAGGAATGGAGCCGAAATCACGAATGGAACGAAAATGAATTTCGATTTTACACATTTCTAGTCCATTTGAAATTTCCGAAAAGTTTTCGTTTCGGCACGAAAATTTGTTCGGATCTGCCGTTTTCGGATCTGAAAATTTTCAGAAAATCGGCCAAATCCGAATTCACGAATCGTGAAATTTCGTGAAAATTCCGAAATTCCGAAACCTGAAACGCCCATCCCTACACACCGCGTGTTCACAAAGTAAAAGTGGCTGCCATCTTGGATCGGTACTAAAGGGGGCTGGCTTGCAATGAATCTTGTGTATTTAAGGAACCAAAGGTTTCAAAAGTGTTGATGGGAAGAGGGTGGGGGCAGGAGGGATCAATATTTACCCCTTTGCCCCACCTCCACTCTGTTTTAATCTAAGGTGCACCTTTAAGGAAATCCCCTATATGTTTCTGCTTCTGGTCCCAAGCTGGCCTACAGTTGTGTTCAAAATTATTCAACCCCCACTGAAATTGAGTGTTTTGGCCAGTTTGACATTGATTTTGATCATTCAGTCATCTTGCTTACAATTAAATCAAAGAGGCACGTGTAGGTCAAACAAATATAACATAACATTTATAATGAAATAACCACAAATGTCTTTTCTGTGCTCACATCATTATCAGTTTTATTCAACCCCCGAGTGACATTCAATCTTAGTACTTAGTACAACATCCTTTTACAGTTATAACAGCTTTTAAACGTGAAGCATAGCTTGACACAAGTGTCTTGCAGCGATCTACGGGTATCTTCGCCCATTCGTCATGGGCAAAAGCCTCCAGTTCAGTCACATTCTTAGGCTTGCGCACTGCAACTGCTTTCTTTAAGTCCCACCAGAGGTCTCAATCGGATTTAAGTCAGGTGACTGCAATGGCCACTCCAAAATGTTCCAGCCTTTAATCTGCAACCATGCTCTAGTGGACTTGGAGGTATGCTTGGGATCATTGTCCTGTTGAAAGGTCCAACGTCTCCCAAGCCTCAGGTTTGTGACGGACTGCATCACATTGTCATCCAATATCTCCTGGTACTGAAGAGAATTCATGGTACCTTGCACACGCTGAAGCTTCCCTGTACCTGCAGAAGCAAAACAGCCCAAAGCATGATTGACCCCCCGCCATGCTTCACAGTAGGCAAGGTGTTCTTTTCTTCATAGGCCTTGTTCTTCCTCCTCCAAACATAGCATTGATCCATGGGCCCAAACAGTTCTAATTTTGTTTCATCAGTCCACAGAACACTATCCCAAAACTTCTGTGGTTTGTCCACATGACTTTTGGCATACTGCAGTCGACTCTTCTTATTCTTTAGAGACAGCAAGGGGGTGCGCCTGGGAGTTCTGGCATGGAGGCCTTCATTACGCAGTGTGCGCCGTATTGTCTGAGCTGAAACTTCAGTACCCACATCTGACAAATCTTTTCTCAGTTCCTCAGCAGTCACACGGGGACTTTTCTCCACTCTACGCTTCAGGTAGCGCACAGCAGTCGAAGTCAGCATCTTCTTTCTGCCACGACCAGGTAGCGTTTCAACAGTGCCCTTTGCCTTGAATTTGCGAATGATGCTTCCTATGGTCTCTCTTGGTATGTTTAACATCTTTGCAATCTTCTTATAGCCATTGCCCTTCCTGTGACGAGTAATCACCTCTTCTCTTGTCTTCCTGGACCATTCTCTTGACTTCACCATGTTTGTAACCAGACCAGTAAATGTCTAGAAGGAGCTGAGTATCACAGTCATTTTAAAGCTGCCTAATTGGTGCTTATTATGCTTTATTGCTGCTCCGTGACATCCACAGGTGTTTTCAATACCTGATTGAAAACACTTGAATGAACCTCTGTTCTTCAGAGTGGTAGTCTTTAAGGGGTTGAATAATTGTGTCAATGAAGAATTCACAAAAAAAACATTTAATACTGTATTACAAAACCAATTGATGTCATTTTAGTTGCATATGGTTCTTTAAAAAGTCCTTGTAAGATTTCATTCTGAATACAATTACAAATGTACACTAAATTCCCTAAAACCCTTTACAGCATTGGGGGTTGAATAATTTTGAACACAACTGTATATCACTGCTAAAAGCAAATAAAAGGAATGTTTGTAAATTATACATAGAGATTTCCGCTTGTTTTAAAGAACGATCCAAGGCAAAGTCGTTTCAAATAATCATAATAATAATAATTGCTATAATGACAGTATAAGTACTGAAGCCGTAGCCACGACGGACTTAAAAATGCCCGTAATTTATAAATAAGGTATGGGTTGAGGGAATAAATTTCATATTTCTTTGTATTTAGCTCTGACAATAACCAACGCAAATCAAATTGCTTTTTGATTGGTGAAGCCAACTCCCCCACCCCAACAATATTTCTGCCCACGCACTCCATGTGCTACCAGAAGGAGCTGTTAGCAAAACAGGCATATGTTCCTCTGGGCTCTCAGTCAACCAAATCATGGATGCTCTCTCTTGAAAATTCTCATTACAATAACGATAAAATTCCCCAAACGATCCATTTGATACATCTGGATACGATATTGTGACTTCTGAGACAGAGCTTGAGAAAATCTCACAGTGCACTGTCACTTGTGGGTGTTTTTGGAAAGGGATAAATGGTGTGAAGTCTATGCTGTGAACATTCCTTCTTGGTCGCACTGGCCGCAAATTGAGTGGTTTAATATTTCGTCGAGTTGAGTCACCACAACATAAAGTCTTAACTCTTTCATGGTGTCTCTCAGCCCTTTCATGCTCAAAGGATTAAGCAAGGGAAGATGATGTTAGATGGCTAGAGTTTATGAGTTGGACGGCAAACGGGCAAAGCCCCAGCTTTATGAAACGAGCAAACATTTCACACACAAATGGAAAACAGTGGCTGCACTGTTACTGCTCACATTTTGTGCACGCATTCGTTATTGCGTGATTTGAGACTCGTTTGAATTTTGGGCGACGTATCGATTTGTCCATTTCGTCTGAGACAAAAATAACGAAAGGGACCTTGACAAACTGACCGAAAAACTAATCTTAAGGGAGTTATTTTTGATTAGTAGATTTTGTTCAATGATTTGAGTCGGAGATTGATTGACCCATTCACTCCATTCTATGGCAAAAGCCACACAGTGAGGAGCAAGTGATGGAAAGATACTGGGGGGGGGGGTGACAGATTACAACACAAAAGAGCACATGGATGCGCCCAGTGACACATATAGAGGAAAATATCACACAATGGATGCACCCAGTGACACATATAGAGGAAAATATCACACAATGGATGCGCCCAGTGACACATATAGAGGAAAATATCACACAATGGATGCGCCCAGTGACACATATAGAGGGAAATATCACACAATGGATGCACCCAGTGACACATATAGAGGAAAATATCACACAATGGATGCACCCAGTGACACATATAGAGGAAAATATCACACAATGGATGCACCCAGTGACACATATAGAGGAAAATATCACACAATGGATGCGCCCAGTGACACATATAGAGGAAAATATCACACAATGGATGCACCCAGTGACACATATAGAGGAAAATATCACACAATGGATGCACCCAGTGACACATATAGAGGAAAATATTACACAATGGATGCACCCAGTGACACATATAGAGGAAAATATCACACAATGGATGCACCCAGTGACACATATAGAGGAAAATATCACACAATGGATGCATCCAGTGACACATAGAGGAAAATATCACACAATGGATGCACCCAGTGACACATATAGAGGAAAATATCACACAATGGATGCACCCAGTGACACATATAGAAGAAAATATTTTCTTAACTAAACATAGAAGAGAAAAACAAAGCGCGTGTAAGATATCAGCAACATCAAAAAACCACAATAAGGACATTTCATTTTTGGTGGTGGTGGCCCTTTAAATCAGAGAAGGTGAACAACCAACTAGCTCCCCACCCCTATGCATCCCACCCATGGCTAGGAAGTGAGGGCTTACATCAGTGCAGGATCTTGATTCAATACAATCGGCGGATAATTTGAAAAAAAATTGGCTGCTTGTGGCCGATATTTTGATTCGAAATCAGCTGATTCAGTGGAAAAAAAATCGTCCTAAGTTGATACTCGAAAAAAGGCAGCTGGTCCGGTAAAACGCCCAAAAAAGCTTATTTTTGGCTAGTACCTTAAAGATTTGAGCCTTTTAAACTTTTGTCTTAGAAAAGTCTAATGGGTGAAAAAAGATTTCATCCTTAGTCCCTCTATTTCCCCTGCCTGGAAATCCATTTATCTACACCTTTTAGGCACCTGATAGTTTTTCAGAAGTCGGCATACTGATAAATTCTATTTGAATCCAAATTATTATTATTATCGTCATTTATACAGCGCCAACAGTTTCCACAGCGTTCCAAAGGAACAAGACACAAACAAACATAGGATGTTGACGAGGGGTGTAGAGGGCCTTGCTCATAGGAGCTTACAATCTAGAAATAGACAATATTTGCATTCAAAATAGAGCCGCGACAGACGGTATTCAAACAGGATTTTGGGTTGGAATCCGAAATGCCGGTAAACCCGCATTTGATTCTCCCAAACCAAAAAATGTCTGAAAAACTACTGAAAAAGGTGCCAATTTCAGTCACTGGGCCAAATTAAATCAAGTTCTAGGTTGGCTGTTTGACCATTTCTGATACTAACCCTCAACTGATGGCCATGAATGGCCGGTCATCGAGTTGATCGTAGTTCCCTTTAGCTATTGATTTTCTCCAGCTGACAAACCTGAGGATGGAGGATGGGAGTTGGTGGGCTGCCATGTCCTCCATATCCTTGCTGGCCATGTGGTTCAGGAGAGGGTGGGATTCCCAAGAGCTCCATTTAGGATTGTTTGCCACTCCGGCAAATATACTTAAAAAGTGATATTAAAGTCTATCAATCTATCTCTCTATCTCTCTATTTCTCTGTCTCTCTATCTCTATCTCCCTGTTGACTTGTTCTTCAGGTGGCACCAGAAAGAGGCTTTTCATTCCTCATGTAATCATTATCACTCACCTCGGAAGAGGGTTCCAAGTCTCTTTTTGTGTTTACAACTTCAGGCGATAAAAAATGGTCATAGAAGCTCTTTTGTAGAGCAGGTTGACATTACGCCAAGGTCTGGTATCGCGTGTTTCAGCTTAAATGTCAAATCTACCAAGTTGCACTTTCAGTTCTCATCTGGGTGGGTGAAACACAACCACCAGCCAGTCGCGTGTCTATGTGGTCAGGTCCATGGGTTGCTGGAACGAGCTTCCAACCTGGCCATGAACTCAACCTTAGCCGAGTCCCGATACATCAATCATTTAATATTTATTCGATGTCTGCGCAGTTCCCTTGTACGATGATTTTAGTAAGTTCCCCACCTTGTTGTATTCTCTGACTAACCACAGCCAAGTTCTGTACGAGCAGTGTGTACTTAGCCCACGTTCCCTCAACTATTATCATCTTGATTGGCCAACAAAACCTTGGCCAGGCTCCTCTGTATCACTGGATGAATCCTGCTTATCCCAATTCATATCTACATATTTTACCATGTAAATGTTCTCCTTAAAAGACACAAAATTCACATCCCGGAGAGATACATTTATTAGCTCATGCCGAAACAATGAGGACGGAACAGAAGAAGCATCGGTTTCCCCTGTCGCTGAGTTGCCTCCAGGCGCTGTGCCTATCTCAATGTGTGACTTCTAGAAAGTGACGGGGGCCCGCCCGGCATATGTTCTCACAGTACATCCCGCCGTGTAGCTCCAGGGGTTTCTCCGATGATAGGTCTCTATAAAGCGTAAATATACGGTGTTATTTATCTCCTTGGACTTCGGGTGAAGATTGTTCAAAACGGGACGGACAGAGTTCACAAAACTTTCGCAGATTTTCTCAAGATGATGTAATGTGGGAAAGAGAGATGCTCTACAAAGAACACATAATGGGGTGTGTTTAGCTCAGGCGCTCCGTGTTAACCCCTTTTTGTGGAGCAGAAAAAAAAGAAAATTACCCGGATCCCAAATCTTTCCATTCAGAGGGGTTAATGCAGTATTTTGCCGAGGCGCCTGAGCTAAGGTGTACCTAGGGAGGTGCCGTAAATGCAGTAGTTATACAGTATGTGTATTTCTTACTTATATAGCAAAAGCAAGTGTACTCAGCACATTACAGTAGAGGGTGGTACAGTAAGTGCAGTAGTTATACAGCATATGTATATTGTATTCATATAGCAGTAACAGGAGTACTCAGCACCTTTACAGGTCACATTACAGTAGAGGAAGGCACCGTAAGTGCAGTAGTTATACAGTGTATTTATTTACAGAGCAGTAACAAGTGTACTCAGCACCTTTATAGGTTTCAATCGAGTAGAGGGAGGTGCAGTCGTTTTGCAGTGTATGTATATTTATTCATATAGCTGTTACAGGTGTACTCCGCACTCTACAGGTCACAACACAGTAGAGGGAGGTGCAGTAAGTGCAGTAGTTATACAGTGTATGTATTTATTTATTTATTTATAAAGGATTTTACCAGGAAGGATACATTGAGATTTCTCTCGTTTTCAAGTATGTCCTGGGTTCAAGAACATTGAATTGTTACAGAAATACAAAATAGTAAAATACAAGATAGTAAAAAATAACACAAATACAGTTTAACACAGAAAATAAATATGTAGGAAATAGTCACTATGTTACATGTTTACAGGTGCATTCCGTATTGAGGTATGTTAGTAAGGAGCTCTTAAGGGACTTAAGACTGGGGGAAGATTTGATGGCGTCTGGGAGGTTATTCCATAATTGTGGTGCTCTGTAGGAAAATGAGGATCGAGCCACTTTCTTTTTGTATTGTGGTATTGCAAGTAAGGTGCAGGTCCTGGATCGGAGGATATAGGATGAGGAAACTGCTAGGGGAAGCAGTCTATTCAGGTAGGGTGGCAGCTTCCCAGAAAAGCTCTTAAACACCAGGTTGGAAAGGTAAAGGGTGCGTTTAGACTCCAGCGATGGCCAGTTTAGCTCTTTTAACATGTCACAATGGTGGGTCATGTAGTTACAATGTAGCACAAAGCGGCAGAATGAGTTATACAATGTAGTAAGTTTATGAAGGTGTGTTTGCGGGGCTGCTGCATACACTGCATCTCTGTATTCAATGGCCGGCATAAGCATTTGTTGTACAATCTGTTTTCTTACCGCGGGGCTCAGGGAAGATTTGTTTCTGTACAGGGCACCTAGTTTAGGGTAAGGTTTAGATGAGAGTTTTTCGATGTGGGGGCCAAAGGATAGATTTGGGTCTAACCACATACCTAGATATTTGAGAGATTTATTTATATAGTGGTGTGTACACAGGTGTATACAGGTTACATTAGAGTAATGGGAGGTGCGTAAGTGCAGTAGTTATACAGTACATATATATTTTATTTGTATAGCAGTATCCCAGGACATACTTGAAAACTAGAGAAATCTCAATGTATCCTTCCTGGTAAAATAGTTTCTGGAAAAAAAAAAGGAAAAACTGGTGTGCTCATTCATTACAGAGGAGGAAGATGAGTGCAGTAGTTTTGCAGGGCATGTATATTTTTTGTATATTACTGACAGGTATATTGATTAGCACTGTAACAGGTACGATAAATTGAGAGATAGATGCTGGTATGAATAAAAGCTTACTTTACCTCCAGGAATGAGAGAAGAAAATTGTATAAATCACATTTATTTATTTAATTGCTTGCCTTTTATTAAACAATTAAAAGTTACCGAAAAAGTACTTCACAGTCCATCCTGTAGGAACATCATAATGTGATTCCCAGGTGACGTGTGTCTGGATGTCTTCTGTTCAATATTAATATTGAAATAATATGATAATAATTACAATAAACTTGAGAAATACAATCGAGATAAAGAACGCAGATTATTCTATTTTAAATTTTTTGGGATAAAAAAATGATTCGGTGGAGCATGACAGGACCACCACATGGATTCCCCATAATTTCATAGCGACTCCGGCGCGTTGTCTGGCTCCATGATTGTGTTACATCCCTGACGAGATTAGCGGAGAGTCTATTGAGTTAGGTTTGTATCCCAAACACGAGCTTCCCGGTAATTGGTGACAGTTGGCCGCCGTGTCTCGCCAATCGGTTAACCTGGAGGTACGTGGGACCTATGGATTTGATGACTGAATCTTGGTGGGAACCTTGTAGGGTCCATCACTCGGAGCAAGATGGATTGCTGAAGCTACTTGCTAATGGCCACGAGCTGTAGGCAGCTAAGTCACTTTACAGTGGAAAACAAACACACGTATGGTTGGGAGCAGAGCCGGTGACTGATGGCGATTTAATAGGTCATGATGCCCTTGTGGCAACCATCTGCCACTCCGAGAAAGGGGCGAAGGGATCCAGCAGAGGAATTCAAGGTAATGTAAGAGAGAAGCCTCCCTGCTGCCTGAAAATCCATGGGACAGCCCTTAGGGCCCGCTCTCTAGGAAATATGATCCCGTCTGTGTGTTGAGGAAAGGGGAGAAGGTTTAACCCTTTGATTGCTGGCAGGTTGCATGAAGGATTCGGGAAACCAAAAGGGAGGCATGTGCTAACCGGTCACGGTGGAATTTAAATGAACTGCGTGGGAAAAATAAAACCCAAGATGAAATAACGATCTCTTTTCATTTTTTCTAGCCTTATTTGCAATTTCGCTGCCAAAATTCAAACCAGAGAGCGAAAACACAACACGCAGAAAACATTCCCCTGCCACCTTGCCAAATAAAATAGCTGGTGGATAGAGGGACTTATCATCAATGGGGTATGCAACCCCCAGGGTTATATTTTTCTTCCCACAGATATACAGTCAGGTCCAGAAATATTGGGACATCGACACAATTCTAACATCTTTGGCTCTATACACCACCACAATGGAGTTGGATTGAAACAAACACAATGTGCTTTAACTGCAGACTGTCAGCTTTAATTTGAGGGTATGTACATCCAACTCAGGTGAACGGTGTAGGACTTACAGCAGTTTGCAGATGTGCCTCCCACTTGTTAAGGGACCAAAGGTAATGGGACAGAATAATAATCATAAATCAAACTTTCCCTTCTTAATACTTGGTTGCAAATCCTTTGCAGTCAATCACAGCCTGAAGTCTGGAACACATAGACATCACCAGACGCTGGGTTTCATCCCTGGTGATGCTCTGCCAGGCCTCTACTGCAACTGTCTTCAGTTCCTGCTTGTTCTTGGGGCATTTTCCCTTCAGTTTTGTCTTCAGCAAGTGAAATGCATGCTCAATGGGATTCAGGTCAGGTGATTGACTTGGCCTTTGCATAACATTCCACTTCTGTCCCTTCAAAAACTCTTTGGTTGCTTTTGCAGTATGCTTTGGGTCATTGTCCATCTGCACTGTGAAGCGCCGTCCAATGAGTTCTGCAGAATTTGGCTGAATGTGAGCAGATAATATTGCCCGAAACACTTCAGAATTCATCCTGCTGCTTTTGTCAGCAGTCACATCATCAATAAATACAAGAGAACCAGTTCCATTGGCAGCCATACATGCCCACGCCATGACACTACCACCACCATGCTTCACTGATGAGGTGGTATGCTTAGGATCATGAGCAGTTCCTTTCCTTCTCCATACTCTTCTCTTCCCATCACTCTGGTACAAGTTGATCTTGGTCTCATCTGTCCATAGGATCTTGTTCCAGAACTGTGAAGGCTTTGTTAGGTGTTGTTTGGCAAACTCCAATCTGGCCTTCCTGTTTTTGAGGCTCACCAATGGTTTACATCTTGTGGTGAACCCTCTGTATTCATTCTGGTGAAGTCTACTCTTGATTGTTGACTTTGACACACATACACCTACCTCCTGGAGAGTGTTCTTGATCTGGCCAACTGTTGTGAAGGGTATTTTCTTCACCAGGGAAGGAATTCTTCGGTCATCCACCACAGTTGTTTTCCGTGGTCTCCCGGGTCTTTTGGTGTTGCTGAGCTCACCGGTGCGTTCCTTCTTTTTGACAACGTTCTAAACAGCTGTTCTGGCCACGCCTAATGTTCTTGCTATCTCTCTGATGGGTTTGTTTTGTTTCTTTAGCCTAATGATGGCTTGCTTCACTGATAGTGACAGCTCTTTGGATCTCATCTTGAGCGTTGACAGCAACAGATTCCAAATGCAAATAGCACACTTGAAATGAACTCTGGGCCTTTTATCTGCACATTGTAATTGGGGTAATGAGGGAATATCACACACCTTGTCATGGAACAGCTGAGAAGCCAATTGTCCCATTACCTTTGGTCCCTTAACAAGTGGGAGGCACATCTGCAAACTGCTGTAAGTCCTACACCGTTCACTTGAGTTGGATGTACATACCCTCAAATTAAAGCTGACAGTCTGCAGTTAATGCACATTGTGTTTGTTTCATTCCAACTCCTTTGTGGTGGTGTATAGAGCCAAAGATGTTAGAATTGTGTCGATGTCCCAATATTTCTGAATCTGACTATATATATATATATATGTTACACACACATCTGTATACTATAAAGTATGTAAATTATTGTGTATGTGTATATATATATATATATATATATATATACAGTTGTGTTCAAAATTATTCAACCCCCACTGAAATTGAGTGTTTTGGCCAGTTTGACATAGATTTTGATCATTCAGTCATCTTGCTTACAATTAAATCAAAGAGGCACGTGTAGGTCAGACAAATATAACATAACATTTATAATGAAATAACCACAAATGTCTTTTCTGTGCTCACATCATTATCAGTTTTATTCAACCCCCAAGTGACATTCAATCTTAGTACTTAGTACAACATCCTTTTACAGTTATAACAGCTTTTAAACGTGAAGCATAGCTTGACACAAGTGTCTTGCAGCGATCTACGGGTATCTTCGCCCATTCGTCATGGGCAAAAGCCTCCAGTTCAGTCACATTCTTAGGCTTGCGCACTGCAACTGCTTTCTTTAAGTCCCACCAGAGGGTCTCAATCGGATTTAAGTCAGGTGACTGCGATGGCCACTCCAAAATGTTCCAGCCTTTAATCTGCAACCATGCTCTAGTGGACTTGGAGGTATGCTTGGGATCATTGTCCTGTTGAAAGGTCCAACGTCTCCCAAGCCTCAGGTTTGTGACGGACTGCATCACATTGTCATCCAATATCTCCTGGTACTGAAGAGAATTCATGGTACCTTGCACACGCTGAAGCTTCCCTGTACCTGCAGAAGCAAAACAGCCCCAAAGCATGATTGACCCCCCGCCATGCTTCACAGTAGGCAAGGTGTTCTTTTCTTCATAGGCCTTGTTCTTCCTCCTCCAAACATAGCGTTGATCCATGGGCCCAAACAGTTCTAATTTTGTTTCATCAGTCCACAGAACACTATCCCAAAACGTCTGTGGTTTGTCCACATGACTTTTGGCATACTGCAGTCGACTCTTCTTATTCTTTGGAGACAGCAAGGGGGTGCGCCTGGGAGTTCTGGCATGGAGGCCTTCATTACGCAGTGTGCGCCGTATTGTCTGAGCTGAAACTTCAGTACCCACATCTGACAAATCTTTTCTCAGTTCCTCAGCAGTCACACAGGGACTTTTCTCCACTCTACGCTTCAGGTAGCGCACAGCAGTCAAAGTCAGCATCTTCTTTCTGCCATGACCAGGTAGCATTTCAACAGTGCCCTTTGCCTTGAATTTGCGAATGATGCTTCCTATGGTCTCTCTTGGTATGTTTAACATTTTTGCAATCTTCTTATAGCCATTGCCCTTCCTGTGAAGTGTAATCACCTCTTCTCTTGTCTTCCTGGACCATTCTCTTGACTTCACCATGTTTGTAACCACACCAGTAAATGTCTAGAAGGAGTTGAGTATCACAGTCATTTTAAAGCTGCCTAATTGGTGCTTTTTATGCTTTATTGCTGCTCCGTGACATCCACAGGTGTTTTCAATACCTGATTGAAAACACTTGAATGAACCTCTGTTCTTCAGAGTGGTAGTCTTTAAGGGGTTAAATAATTGTTTCAATGAAGAATTCACAAAAGAAACATTTACTACTGTATTACAAAACCAATTGATGTCATTTTAGTTGCATAAGGTTCTTTAAAAAGTCCTTGTAGGATTTCATTCTGAATACAATTACAAATGTACACTAAATTCCCTAAAACCCTTTACAGCATTGGGGGTTGAATAATTTTGAACACAACTGTATATATATATATATATATATATCTTTCTAGTGTAGATTGGGTAAGCCGTGTTAGCTGCCAAAATCACCAGAGTATAGCAGTACGTAGTGATACCTTTTTTATTGGACTAACGTATCTCTTTCTATATAAATCTTTCTCTATACAGTATATCAGACTATCAATCTATCCGTCTATCTATCTATCTATCTATCTATCTATCTTATCTTATCTTATCTATCTATTTATTTCTCTATCAACATATCCATCTATCTATCTATATCTATCCATATCTATCTATCTATCCATCTATCTATATCTATCCATCTATCTATCTACCTACCTGTCTATCTCTCTATCTATCCATATCTATCTATCATCCATATCTATCTCAGTATCTATCTCTATCTATCTATCCATCCATCTATTTATCTCTCTATCTACCTACCTGTCTATCTCTCTATCTATCTATATCTATCTATCTATCTATCTATCTATCTATATCTATCCATCTATCTATATATTTATCTCTCTATCTACCTGTCTATCTATCCATATCTATCTATCTATCTATCTATCTATCTATCTATCATCTATCTATCTATCTATCTACCTACCTACCTGTCTATCTCTCTATCTATCCATATCTATCTATCTATCATCCATATCTATCTCAGTATCTATCTATCTATATCTATCTATCCATCCATCCATTTATCTCTCTATCTACCTACCTGTCTATCTCTCTATCTATCCATATCTATCTATCTATCCATCTTTCTATCTATCTACCTACCTGTCTATCTATCTATCTATCTATCTATCTATCTATCTATCTATCTATCTATCTATCTATCTATCTATCTATCTATCTATATCTATCCATATCTATCTATCTACTGTATCTACCTGTCTGTCTATCTATTTCTATATTTTTTAATTAAACTGTAAGCATAGAAGGGGGTAACAGCATTTCTTCAATGGCCTTCAGCAATTCCTCATCTTCCATGGTCATAGCAAGAGTTAGGAACTTCTGCTGCTTTGTGCAGTGATGAGGAATAAAACAGTTACAAGTACTTATACAGTGCCAACAGATTCCGGGGCGCTTTACAACAATAGGGAAGCACAGACAGATGACAAAATAAATAATAAAATATAAGGAACAGACAACCCTGCCCATAAGATAATTGTCCTGCTAGCAGCACTTTATACGAGTGCTCAGCCAGACATCCCGTGAGCTTACCATCTAAGGGACTGAGGTAAGTGAAACAGAAGGGATCAGGGGGAGTGTGGCAATATTTACCAGAGAGAGTATAGCAGACACTGCATAATGATAGACCAAGAGCTTGGGCATGACGTGGTTAAACCGAGCAAGGATTGAAGCAACTGAGAAAAGAAGGCTATATAATTAGGATAGGGCCTAGGTGGGGGGATGGATGGGGTGGGCGGGTGGGAAAGCAGAGGGAAAAATGGTGGTGCAGAGTGACTGTGGATGAGGCAAAAGCAGAGTTTAAAAGAGGCTAGCCATTTGGTCATGCAAACTATTTACAAGCGGGAGGAGCTGAGCAGACTGAGACAATGGACAGGGATTTCCAGTTTACAGAGAAACAAGGCAAGTGCAGGGAACTCAATAGGGAAATGGTTAAAACGAAGACACTGAAATCGGACTGCATTTCTACACACATTTTGTTAAAAAGGTATTATCTTACGTTTCAGTTTTCCATTTTTAAATACGTCTGTTTAATGAAATAATAAAATTGCTGTTTGCAATTTATGCGCGGTCTGTGGACGGTGGACGCCCATCCTCGGGACCTGTGCTGCTCTTGCCTGTGGAGGAGGACCCTGGGCAATTGGATTTGAATTTTCAGACAGATGCAGTGATATTATTTTATTCTGTAAATAAAATATTTTTCAGACAAAAACTATTAGCGATAAAAAATAAAAATGAATCCCTTTACCTCGGAGCGTAAACCAGAAACAGGAAATCGGCACTTTACATCCCCTGTGGGAGCCTACGTGAAAAAGTAAGAAAATGAAGTTTTTACAATTGATATATTTTTGAAATGATTTATTAAATAATAAATTTCACATCTTGTTCACCCGGTGGGAAATCTCACAAAGAATTAATGTGTACTCCTGCCAGGAGAAAGTTCTAAACTTAAGTTTTTCCCAAAACCGTTAACGTAAAGAGAAGCGACATAATGGCCGTTTAGAGGCCAGAAAAGTTGCCGTCCATCCAGGGAAGAGAAAAACTGATTTCTGATGAAAGTCGCTTTTCACACAAGGTAGAAATACATAGTCGTATTCCAGCCGAGCCGTTCATAGTGTTTCACAAATAGATATACTGTAGGTGAAGGTCTACTGCTCACTGTTGTCAGCACATTTCCGGCCAAGCCACCATGTTAGCGACTTGAGCCGGAATATTTGAGGACTGCTGATCGATGCCACTGGTATTGGCTTCTGAAAGCCATAGGACTCTATGGAATGAATCGCAGCCCTGCTTGACTCCATGGAGTCCAGTCCACTAGGGCGGTCTTCTGCATCCAGGATTTGAGAGTCAATATTCATGTCTGAGCTCAGAAGAACATGCTACATTGGAATATCTTGTTCCTCAATGGCTTGTCTGAAATTAAAGAATCTGTTAATGGTGGCTCGCAAATGGATAAACTGTGCGCACAGCGCCATTTACTGCTCACTTTTGATGGCACATTTCCGGCCAAGCCACCATATCAGTGACTGGAGTCGGAATATTGGAGAGCCACTGATCGAAGCCACTGGTATTGTCTCCTGTAGTCCTTAGGACTCCATGAAGTGAATCATCTCCTTGCTTCACTACACGGAGTTCACTCTATTGGGCAGGCTTCTACAGCCAAGATTTGAGGGTCAATATTTATTTCTGAGTTCAGAAGAACGTGCTAAGTTAGAGTAGCTTGTTCCTCAATGGCTTGCCTGAAATTAAAGAATCCGTTAATGGGGGCTCGCAAATGGATAAACTGTGCACACGGCGTCATTTACCTTTCACTGTTGATGGCACATTTCCAGCCAAGTCACCATATTGAGTCAGAATTTTTGAGGGCTGCTGATCGATTCCGCTAGCGTTGGCTCCCGGAGGCCTTAGGACACCATGGAATGAATGTTTTGTAAAAACATTGGATATCTGTTTAATTTAAATGCTTTGTAAGTCTGTCGTGCGTTAAATGCCGTCACGCTGCAGGGGTCCAGGTCACGGTCAACTGTTCCTTTATTATTTTTTTTTAGAATTTTCTTCATTCCCTTTAGATACTGAAGCACTGTGAATATAATGGGAAATCCAGGCCGCATAAGATAAGAGGATCACATTCCACAAGGTGCGTTTGGCGACCTTTCCTGCACCCGCAGCATTAAAGGAATCCTTTTTTGGAGAATTCTTTAAATTAGTTCCGCTTCATGGATATCACAATGCAGAAGTTCTGGTTCTTCAAGATAAAATGTGTTTTTAAGTTCTTATCTCCAGACAGCTGATCATCCGCATTTTATAAACCAAGCCATGGAAAATCACTATCTCAGTTTTCCGAATGGTTACATTTTCATAAAAAAATGGCTCTTTCAGGACTTTATCTTGAAATTATATGATGGATTTTGCTTTGTAAAGCTTCCAGACCTGAAGAAGGGCGATACAGTCTCAAAAGCTTGTCTTTTAAATGTAATGTTAGTCCAATAAAAAAGGTATCATTACGTACTGCTATACTCTGTGGATATATACAGTATCTCACAGACGTGAGTACACCCCTCACATTTTTGTAAATAATTTGTTATATTTTCCATGTGACAACACTGAAGAAATTACACTTTGCTTCCCTCCCCGGTGTCATGTGACTTGTTAGTGTTGCAAGGTCTCAGGTGTGAATGGGGAGCAGGTGTGTTAAATTTGGTGCTATCGCTCTCACTCTCTCATACTGTTCACTGGAAGTACAACATGGCATCTCATGGCAAAGAACTCTCTGAGGATCTGATTGTTGCTCTACATAAAGATGGCCGAGGCTATAAGAAGATTGCCAAGACCCTGAAACTGAGCTGCAGCACGGTGGCCAAGACCATGCACGGAGGACCATCTACAAGTGATAATAATCCTTTGAGCAGGACCGAAACATTGCATGTCCATACTAAAGCTCCTTTTCACACCAAGACTTGAGTGGCTGGTTCTTTTGTTCCTTTGGAGACATTTCTTGGGGTTGCTGATCCTGGCACTTCTCTTGTATGTCCTCCTTGCTGTCTTCCAGACACTGATAATGGCAGCCTTGGACCCTACTAGCTTTCTAAGAGGAAGTAAACCACTGCCCGACATGTGCTAAAGGTTTGGAAATGGAAGTGGGACTGATTTATAAGCTGTGGTCTACATTATCCAGCATCCACAAAGCTATATTCTTCTGGGGGTGATTCTGATGTGAGAGCTTGGCAGTTGTTTGGAGTGGACATGCTCTCCGCATCACCCCACCCTGGCTTTCTTCCGCTACCTCTGCATTTGACAGCTCTTACAGTTTCCACCCACAATGATGGAAGAGGATGCAGTGGTGGCCACTATTGCTCTGGTGATCAGCATGTGGGCAACTAGCATACATGCAGCCAATCGGATTCCTCCCAAATGTTTCTGCAGTTACCTTATCCGAAGCTGATCGATACCCATAAAAATTGTCCAGTCTGGGCTGATTGACAGCCTTCTGTGTTGAGAACTATCACAGCCCCCAGGAACAGCTGAGGTGGCACTCAGCACACCATGACAATTTACAGTAAATTTAATGACTATGTTCAAATTAAATATTTGAGCTCCATTTTATTTCTCTCGTCCTTCTCTTTCACAACAGTATGCTTGATGAGCAGTATTGTCTCAAAATCTTATTGGTGATCACGATAACATCTTGGTTATTGGTGTTCATCATGATCTCCATTTTTATTTCTCTTTTCCACTGTGCAGCTAGTGGCCGCTTCCAGCCTGCTCTGTTATGCGATGTGCTCAACTTAAGAGGAGGTATTTTTCCTGGAACTCTCATTAGTTTCCTTTCAGTCGTTTATGATTATATAGAAAACTTTGGATTCTGGTCTATATGAATCACCCTGTATTATCCCAAAGCATTTGTTATTGCTCCTTATGATAGCAATAATAAAGGGTGGCACTAGAGAGCAGGCAATTTGCCAAATCTTGGCGAAATGCATGCACATACGGTGCCTGTTCGTTGCCTGTTTGAGGGCAGGGAAATCCCTATAGAGAAGCAATGCTTCGGCTATTCAGAGAACAAAACCCAGCAGTGAAAGGTTCCCGAAATGCCCTGCCATTCGGTGGTTTAATTCAGCAGGTTTATTCAGGCGAATCCCATAGGCTTCAATGTTAAAAATATTCCCGTTTTAATTCAATATCTAATAAACCGTTCATTATAATATTCTGCAGTAAAAAGTCTCTTTATTTATAGATTTTTTAGGACCTTTTAGGCTTTTTTCGGGATTATTTTAGCAAACATTTTTTTTCGTTTTTTTTAATCGTTTTTTCTTTTGTCTGTAACAGCCCTTTTTATTATCATTCATTGGACCTTACATGTAAATTTCAGACATTTTCGTTCAGTAGTTTCTTTGCAAACAGCGTTTCACTTTTCAAACATTCAAGCGTACTGTTTTTTTTTTTTTTTCACCTCCTTCGTCTGCGGTGTCGACTTATTCCGGCAGCTGCGCTGCGTGTGATCGGCTCCTGCTCAGGTTTCTCCATGGTTTTCGGCGGGTTAATCCAGATGTTTTTTGCGGGTTTCGGTGTGCGTTCGTCCTCGTTTTGCAGTGAGTTTTCAGCGGGTTTGCGGCGACTTTTCCCTGCATTACGGTGGCCCCGTGGTGCTTGCTGAATACACTGCAGGGTCGCCGAAATGGGATCGCCAAATCGTGCCGAATTGAAGAGAACGAAAAGTCACCGAACGTGCGGTGACTTTTCGATTCTCTTTGAATAACCCTGATACTTATTGAGAGATGTTTCGCAGCCTTAGTTGCTCTTGTAAGCGTCACATTTTCCTTTAACCTCCCGATCTGTCCGAGCTTCTTATTAAACGCACCGTAGTTATAAAAACATCTTCCCCTGGTTCACGGCTGGATTGACCATTAGAAGATTAAAGTGTTTCCTGGGACTTCCTGGGAGTGCTGGTTACATTAAAACCCTTTACAGAGCAATCAGTGATTCAAGTGGTCCTCAGACAGCAAGGCCTTGTTCCTAATGGTCTTATGACATCATCCAGCATCTGCTTGTGAAGTCCCAGGGCATAATGTAAATATTCGTCCATAATGTTTTAGCTGTGCTAAAAGAAATTTGATTGATCTTTAATTATCGATTTGTTCACTGTATCAATTTTTTCTGTTTCACTTTATTTATCTAAGGCCAAACGGTTCAGATTGGTGTTCTCCAATTCCTGGTCATGTCAACCCACCATCACTTTGTCTTCGTCTTACCCAACGCATCGCTAAGGCTTGCATAGAATGTAATTCAGCTCTGTCTCAGCTTTGCAGTATTTCATCTATCTGTATCAACATGGGGGTCACCAGAGTCTAAGGCAGGGGTCAGTAACCTTGGACCTACAGATGTTCTCTCTACATCTGCCATGATGCTCAGCCATTCATTCAATTGGATGAGCCTCATGGTTAATGTAGTTGCAAAATAGGGATGTGCATGGCTGAAAAATTTGTTTTGTTTAGTTTCGTTACGTTTTTAAATAATTTTGTTTTCGGAATTTCGTAACTAATTTCGTTTCGTATTTCGTTTCATTTCGGATCGATTTGAAATTTCGAATCGATTTGAAATTTCATATATCGATTCGATAATTGATATCAATTCGAATTTTGGATCACTAAATAAAACCCCAATTAATCAAATTTTGCTGTTAAAAGAAAAGCTAGGGTTAAATTTTAAGCTGTGTCACAGATTTAGTATTTGAGTCAAATTAAACAGTGAAACAAAATAAATTTGTTTCATAAAGTCCTATGCTGACTATTACTTGTATTTTAAGTTAAGATCAATTTGATAGTTCATTTCAAATTCGATAGTTGATATCAATTATTGTAATTTTTCTTTTATGATGATGACACAGTGTAAAACTAAATAAATTCGTTATATACTGTTTTGTTTTGTTTCGAATTCGTATTGTATCGATTCATTATTCAGAAGTACTTCCGAACTACGAATTATCAAATTTCGTTCCAAAATTCTGAATTTGTCCGAAACGAATGCACATCTCTATTGCAAAACATCTGGAGGGCCAAGGTTGCTGACCATTGGTCTAAGTGTTTAATCTACACCCAAGCCCATCCAGTTGAGCAGTGGCAGTATGGTGTATGGACTCTTTATACTTATATGCGTCGAAAAGGTCCGAAAAGCATACAAATCCAGTGTTTTGCTCCCATTACTCTTTTTCTGAAGGAGGCATGGGAATTTGTTCAAATTTATCTATATGTTTGACTTCTGTACTTACTCACAGGCCTAAAAGTGGCTCTTTATGGCCAAAGTATTGTTCTTTATCTAGCGTTCTTTATCATTCTTTGACATATGTTTGTATCTGATGGGCATCGCATTCATCCTACTTATCTAACAGCAGCAGCTTTAGGGCAATCAGGAGCAGGGTCGCCCGTGCCATCAGTCTTAGTATGAGTTGTTGGATACTTCTCTTCCCATTATAAGGTCAGAAAGGCTCCAGCAAGAGGCAGATGTTAGGTGGGAATTCAATGAAAAGAGACTGTGGCATCCACTCCTCCTCCTGCTTCTACATCCTGTGACCCCTGATAACAGAAACTACTGAGCCTGAGAGGAATTAATTATTAACTTGATCTGTGTTAGGAACCCTTTTACAGAAAGGTTTGAAAGGAAGTATAAAAAAATCATCAGTATTTTAAATAATAATATTTATTGGATTTTTATATTTTTATTTTATATATGAATAGAATCAGAATTAAAAAAACATAATGAAAAATTGATGCATAGTTGTTAAAAAAACATTGGGCTCTATTACATTCTTTGCGCAAACGTTAACGCGTGCGCAAAAACGCATTAACGCGAGGGGCAAAACCCTTTGCGCAGAACGTCGTATTACAATGTCCGCGCAAAAAATGCGCGTTAACGTCTACCGCAGGAGGACCTGCGCGAACCCTTTGCGAGCGTAATGTACTTAACATACTTAACATTGTGAGCGCAAATGCGTCCGTTCGCTGGTACGCGGATGGTATTACAATCTATGCGCAAAATTTAACGGACTACATTTGCGCGCATAATTTTAACATCTTTGAAAAGCTGGTGGTAACGGCAGATCTGAACGTCCTGGCCAAAACCAAATACACCAGCACGAAAAAAACAATACAGCAAAGTATAGTTACACATTCTACACATACCCAAACAAAAAAATGGAGAAGTTGTGCGCTTTTTTATTATTGCTGCAGCATATATACTCAGATTGATTTTGACAGGTGCAAAAACTTAACGGGAGACAATTGTGGTTCTTAATTCTGATTGGCTGAATCGCGTGAAAAAACAATCTGCACAACGTTAATGCGAGCGTTTTTGGGCGTCTTTTTTACGCGCGTTTTTTTGGACGGATGACAAAATGTGCTCGGATTGTAATACCAGCGTTAATTTACGCGCATTAACGTTTAACGCTTCACGCAAAAATTCAGGCGTTTACCGTGCATTTTTGCGTGAAGAAGGTAATAGAGCCCATTGAGTATTAATATGGACATAATCACTTTCAAAATCACTAATGAGGGTGTAGTGAAAAATCTGAAATATTAAAAGTGTGATTACATTCTGATATTATAAAAGATAGTAGCAGTGGTATAAATAGTTAATAAAAAAGCAGACATTGTGAAAGGTCGCACTTCTATAACTACATTGCTAAGGTAGAACACGCACGGCTTGCAGAGCTCCTTCACAGGTTTATAGCGCGGTGAATCAGGGAATGTGGCCGTCTCTGATCACACAGGATGAAGATTTCCAGATACCTCATTCCTATAGGAGAGAAGAAGAATATTGATATTGGGACGTACGTCACTTTGAACTTTGGGTACATGGATCTGGAGATGTATTTTGGGGTTTCAGGCCATCGTTTTCTTGCCCTCTCTTGTGTGCAGAATGTTTGTGTAATCTGTGTTATGTAAGAATAATGCTATTGTCTATCTGTCTATTGTATGGGCAATGTGTATCTTGTTATCTGCTGATAGATTTGCTCTCCGGAATGTGTCATTATCTGTTTATTTTTAAGTAGTTTGTTAGTCTGCTTTGTCAGACAAACACTGCCCCATTAGCAGCTGTCTTTCGGCTATAATCTTGTTTATCACCACGATTGCCATTGTCCTGTCTGTCTAGGAATGTTGAGCGAATGTTTATTCCATTCTAGAGTCAGGATTTGTTTAGGTAAATGACCCATGTTTGACTGTATAAAAATGTGTGCCTGTCCCCCATTTAAAGGGTTCCATTCTGACCCTGTAAACATTCAGATATACAGCCTCATCTTATTTCCGGTTGGATGCTAGCTGGCTCTCTACGTGTCCCAGTATTTAAGCTTCATCTGAGGATTGGACGGAGGCATGGGAGTCTGCCACGGGAGAACACGGGGGGTTCTGCAAGGAAACTGCATTGTGACCCCGTCGTGTACTGAGATTTGTCACAGATATCCTTTAGGTGGTTTGGACAAGAATTAATGAACAGGTATTTTTTGACTCTTTGTTATCTACCCTATTACGTCCGAGCTGCTAATTGATATCGGCTTCTGGAGTCCCTAGGACTCTGTGGAGCAAAGCAGGAGCAGGGTCGTGTAGGAATTGCAGAACACTGAAAACTATTTGTTCCCAGTCTTCCACTGCTCGTGGCTAGAAGACGTGGTGAATTGCACCATCCTCTGCATCATGGGGGTAGAGGTAAATCTGGACCTTTTTTGGATGGGTTAAATTTCATAAGACCAGAGTTTTGAGGAGAGAGAGCTTCCATTGAATAGCTTGTTCTCCTCTAGGAGGAGCTAGGTGGAACTCAATGGCTCCTATACTCTGCATTTAAATATTATACTTCCGCGTATTCATGCTCCTATGACTTTCTCTATCTCGCCTACACTTCAGGCTATCCCCAACACACCTATACATCTCAAGCATCTCTTTCCACCAACTCCAGCTGTGTCTGTCCTCAACATCTTCACTATCTTTCCTAACCCCTTCACTAAATGTCTCCAATCAACAGCTTCCTCCACCATCATGACTTCAGCAGAATGACGTTTTTGGGACTTGATTGAGACCTTGCAATCTTCTTTAAATTGAGAAAACACATGGTGGAGAGTTGCTCAATGCAATACAGCGATTGGATGGATGACTGCACCAGGGGTTGGCAAACTTGGCCATGCAGATGTTTTTGAACCACATTTCCCTTGAATCTCCATCAACCTGATGAGCGGTTGAGCATCAAGGGAGATGTGATTCCAAAACACCTGGAAGGCCAAGATTGCCGACTACTGGCCTACACTATTGTCCACCATGTTTATTTTAGGTGCCATTCTTGTCCCATTCACATAACTCAATAAATCATCTCGACCATTCGCCTGCTACATGGACCACAGCTTCTGGAGGACAAAACCCATTCGTGGCAGCTAACATGAGCAAAGTTGTGTTTTATTTTCCATCTAATGAACATCCTTAAGTAATATCAACTAAAAATGTAGACAGTCACCAGGATTGAGATGTCTATTTCAGCCTAGATATCCAATAATTTTACGAGAGAATGAGGTTGTATCGTTTCGTGACGTATTCACTATTTTTTGGAATATTCTGGACCATCTAGTTATCATTCAATAAGAAAAAAATATTTTAGTGTCTTTCACACATTTCAGAGCATCGGTTCTGCTGTATTCAGGGTTTTCTGTATTCACCCCCCAGGTCATCAGGCAGTCAGTCTCACAAGGAGGGAGTCTCGCCTGATCCTTTAATCCAGGATAAATTCATAGAGGACCGTTTCGCTCTGCTGGAAACGAACCAACTTCCAAAAACTATTTACGGGGCTTTTGAGAATTGCTGGTTTGTGTAGCCAACCATTGCCCTCAGGGCTTACACTAACACAGAGATTTACTTTCTCACTTAGCGCGCATTCACAGGATATATTTAACCCACTTCAACTCAAGTCAACTCTCCTGCCAAGAAGACGTTTTATATTTAGAGGATTTTTTTTCCATTCAGACTTGTCAGCTGAAACATAGCACCCCTTATCAGCTAGCTCAGAGCCTTGGGGATGATTTCACAGCTGCCCGTTGGCAAACGTCTCACCCAAGGGCTCGTTCGCTAAACAGCGTCTTCAGTCCAACCGGCAGTAACGTTGACTAATCAAAGATACAATATTTGAGTAGGAATTGCAAAACGGAGCAACTAAGCTATTCTACATAATTAAATGGAAAAGTTTGGCCACGCAGTTGAGCTGAGGGAAAGCCGGAACTAAGTAGCTGGAAAATTATTCAAATTCAGCTATTTTTGGTCAATAAGTTTGCAATTCTCCAGAAATTTGCTGCTGTTAATGTTCCCTGAAAGCCAACTCACTCCCAGGATCAGTTTCCGTAACTATTCTTCTTCTTCTTGTCTTCTATGAGCTGGCGAACAAAAAGATACATAGGGTAGAGATGTAGTTCCCATCCCTGGTTCTCTTCTCAGGTCCCTCTAACAGGCCAGGTTCGCAGGATATCTGAAGCACAGGTGATATGACTCGGCAGATTCATAATATATTATTTTTATATGTATACGTCATGTTCTGCCTGTATATTAGAACAAAAAATGCAATAAAATTAGAAATTTTAATCATCTGCAGCGTGTAAAGTTTTTTTTTTTTTCACCTTTTATCACATGAACATTTGCGGTTATATTTTCTATGGGGTGCGCTTGTCGAAAAATTTGAAATGGGGACTTGTTACATTTTTTGGGGGTAATTACGTGATTTTTAGCAAATGCACCCCATAGAAAAAAAATCATTAGTGCAGTATCATTGTTCACATTATAATTGAAATGTGGACAATATTGCTGAATTAATAAAAACAACACACAAAATTTTTTTTATTTATTTATTTATTATTTATAAATTTGTTTTTACTTTGAACATGGTCATGCTGGGTATCATTCGTAAGGCCATGCTCAGGCCTTTCGAATTACACCCTCCTTGCTGCCACGGTTCTGGAGATAGGGGGTTCCTTTGAACCCCGATATCTCCATCAGGGGATTTCCTTGGGAAATCCCTGGGCAGCTAGGGGTTCCCCGGCTATCTCATGCTATGTGTGATGACGTCGGGCAGCGAGGGGGGACCCGGATCCAAGATGGCGACTCCCACCGGAGCTAGGCCGCAATTCAGCACCGCAAGGCGCTGTAGTGCGACCCGGTGCCTGACGGGTTAAAGCCAGGCACCGCTTAAAAGGGGAGACTAAACGCGTGCTTTTTTCTGCGAAGCTTTAAACGTTAATGCACGAAAATCACCGCTGGAATTACATTCCTCGCGCATTTTTCATCCGTTGGGAAATTGCACTTGTAAAACCGACGCACAAAAATGCACGCAAAGTACTTTGCGCGCAGAAATCAGTGAGCGCAATGTAATTTTTAACGTGAGTCCGTTATTTTTGTGCGGACTGCGCGCAGCAGACGTACGTTCTGACGGAAGACAAGGTAGTGGCCTTCATTTTTGACGGATCTAGTAAAAAAACGTGCGCATCGACGTTCTCCGGTGTGAATCTGCAGTTTGGTACGGTCAGGTTGTTACAATTTGCCGTCACCACCAGCTTTTCAAAGACGTTACAATTATGCGCGCAAATGTTGTCCGTTAAATTTTGCGCTAAAACTATAATACCATGCGTGCGCCAGCGCGCAAACGCGTTTGCGCTCACAATGTTAAGTATAGGATGCACGCACTAAATTACGCTTGCAAAGGGTTCGCGCAGGATCACTCGCGTTAGACGTTAACACGCATTTTGTGCGCGAACGTCGTAATACGACGTTCAGCGCAAAGGGTTTTGCCCCTCGCGCTAATGCGTTTTTGCGCGAAGAATGTAATAGGGCCCAACAAGTCCCCGGCCAGCACTGCTGAAAAACAATTCAATAATTTCCTCTCCTTATTCTTCCGTTCTACAAACCTGGTTCTCAAGACGTTCTCTGTGTGAAAATGTCCCGGCGTTTTATTCTTTTTCCCATAGCTTAATGGATCAAAATTAATATTATTTACCGTGTTCCTGTGTGCAACATGGCTTTCTAAGATTAGTAACATATGTTTGCTTGCGAACGTGGAGTGACTGAACCGTGGAAAATTAGAGAATAATAGAGATGAAAGGCCAAGCGGAATTTATGGAGCTTTTATGTCTTCGACAGAAACCAAACATTTGATATGTTTCATCAATTTTGGTTTCCTGAAAACCTCTCCCTTTAATCCTGAGATGTTTTGTGTGCACCTTTCGGGAGGCATTTGTTTGTGACTAATTGAATTTTATGCCTTGCCTGATGGAAAAACAAGATGCTGAGTCAGATCTCGGTGACCAAAGGTCTTGTGTAAACCAATTTAGCAGCCCGCATAAGTGCAACGTGGCTGGGATCTCTGTAAAAACAATCTCAAGACCTTTCACTGACTTGAGATAAATTGTGTCCCGCACACCACGTTCCGTCTGAGGTGGGAAATACACGTCGCTTCGTATGGAAAATGTTCAAGGCACCTATATTTCCCACGTCAAGTACCAAGGTGTGTTTTTTTTGTTTCTTGGAAATGATCTTGAAGCCCATGATGACTTAAGGTAGGGATCTGAGATTCTTCCCAACGATGTAGATGTTGCACTGCATCTCCTACGACCCATGGACAGTTATTGAATTCAAAGAAATCTGGGGATTGTGGACCATTTTCATCTGACGGGCTGGAGTTTGTGCAAAAACTAGAGGTCCTATTCCAATGTTGGTGATAAATGGCAGACACTATTGGAAAACCTGAGCGCCTGTCGTTTTCCATTAGCACCTCCCATTTAGCACCTGTGTTTCGATGGAGCTGCTATCTCTTCAGCTCCAGGCGTATTACTTTGTGGGTGTTCAATGATAACACCGGCAGCGCTAAGTGCCAAGGTGGTATCAGCTCCAGGAGCCCATAGGACTTCTTGGAGGCCAGACACAATCTTGCAGAGCTTGCACGAATGAGATCCGGCCTGGTCAAGGAAGTGAGGCGTGGAGGTACACTGGGAAGTATTTGTTCCCAGTGTATCTCTGAAGCGAAACGAGGAAACGGCGGATCTCGCCTCTTTGGCCGCCGATCTATCTGAGGTGAGTATGCGCTTTAATGGTGGGGTTAAATCAATATGTTATGTGATTGTACAGAAGCTTAATCACTTAACACTAGAATCTGAAAGACATTATTCTTTTCAGAATAACCTCAAACGCTGAAGAAGAGCGGACTTGTTGGAGTAGCTCGTTCTCCATCTGCTTGGGCCATATTAGTGGCTCCCATACTACGTATAGGAGACGCTAATGTATAGTAACCTGATGCTACATCCAAGATGCAAGCTCAGCTTATGTCTCGGATGTAATATGCCGTCATAAAAAAAGAGCACAGTGCTAGAGACGATCAGCTGAGCGGCTTGGGTGCTGTGCTCAGTGGAAGCATGGAAATACATTGATTGCCATGGTCAACGTTTTGAACCTAAACCAACTGCCCAACTTCTGCCAACCATAGTTCCAAAGTATTAATTCCCATGTTCATAGTTATGACTCTATTCTAACAACCCAGTTCCTGCCGGCCATCTTGCCATAGCATTTCCTACTGCCTGTTTCCGAACTAGAGCAATATACCAACTGCCTGATTCATAGTTTTGATAATATACCAACTGCCATACTCATAAATGTGGCAATATATCATATTCTACCATATGCATGTGTGCCTTGTTCATAAATGCAGCTCTTGCTAGTCATAATAGTTACCAACTGCCAGATTCGAAGCCGCAGATCAATTTCCGAACAATAACTACACCATGATGTTTTTCTTCAAATATAGGAGATGTCCGCATTCCTTGGTAAAACATACAACACCTGCTTAACAAAAGCAACTCCTCTGCCTTCTCTCAGGGTCTTATCCTACCTCCTAAACAAGGAGTGGTCAGAGGGAGTTGGTTGTTTATTTGCCTTTCCTTGACGTGTCCCTTGTGGGTCAAAGATCAACCCTTCCCCTCTTTGTACACGACCAAAGGCTGGCAGGTTGTGGAGCCACTGGTTTTATTCAAAGCATTCAAAGTCATATGTTTGGGAATCCTATTCCATTCAATGTGATATTGTCAGGAGAAGACATTCAAAAGCTTGCATCGAGGCCTTTCAGAGAGAAAGAAGCACAGGGCCTGGACCTGAAACAGAAGACATTAATGTGTCTAAACTGTAGCTAAAAGGAAGATTCATTACAAACAATTCGGTGGACCCCACCTTTGATTTTAAGGGATATTTTGGGAAAAAGAGTCACTCATCAAGCTTCCCTCCACCATGATATGTAGAAAATTCATGTGGAAATCATAAATACAGAATCTAAAATATCCAAAACTGGAAAGATGTCACCTTCGGGGAATATTCTCAAGTCAAGTATTTGGGGCTAAACTTTGCAACCATCTGGTCAACTTTCAGTAATTTCCGAAGCAGTGTAAGTCCAAGACCTTGGGTCAGCAACCATGGCCATCCACATATTTCAGAACGGCATCTCCCATGAGGCTCAGTTTCATGAGTACTTGAGTATCATGGGACATGTAGTTTCAAAACACCTGGAGGGTCAAGGTTACTGACCCCGATCCTAGACCTCGTAGAGCTCAATCAGTCCGAATGGATCAGCTCAATGCGCACTTGTCACTTGTGGTATTTCATGCCATTGTGTAATAAGTGTCCGTTCACCTTACACGGTATCAGGCTTATGTTTTGTATATGGGATCATATATTCTTCAATAAACAAAGTGTAAAATAATAAATGTTGGATGAGATTCACGTGGCAGTAGCTCGCCGTTAATTCAGATAAGGTCCATCAGAATATTCTGTATGTATGTATATTTTGTTGTATCCCCAGCAAGGTCCATCGGAAGAATTTTTTTTATAATATTCGTCCGTAAAGTTGGCTTTTCTGGGTCTATTCAAAAATACGCACGAGTATCTGAGAAAAGGGATAATAGAACCTTCTGAATGTTCTCCGCATGGCGCTGGGGTTTAACGTGGAATATATCATTAAAACTTTGTGGCTTTAATTAGGTTTTCCTGGGAACAGACACAGTCAGAGCGCTTCTGTAAAGCTATTTCAGTTTAGAAAAGTCAGACATGCTTTGCATTGAGTCTGCATTGAGTATATATATATATGTCCAGGATATCTATCTATCTATCTATCTGTATCTATCTCTCTCTCTCTCTATCTATCTCAGCATCTATCTGTATCTATCTATATATATCTATCTATCCATCTATCTATATCTATCTGTATCTCTCTCTCTCTATCTCAGCATCTATCTGTATCTCTCTCTCTCTATCTCAGCATCTATCTGTATCTCTCTCTCTCTATCTCAGCATCTATCTGTATCTCTCTCTCTCTATCTCAGCATCTATCTGTATCTATCTATCTGTATCTATCTATCTATCTA
>CM019069.1:138172908-138210408 GCA_009667805.1 Leptobrachium leishanense | reverse complement strand
AATCCGGACTCTGCTAAAATGCTCGTCCAAGCTCTTATTATCTCTCGCCTTGACTACTGTAACCTCTTTCTCTCTGGCCTTAAGAGATCCCAGATTCTGCCTCTGCAGTCTGTAATGAACGCCTGTGCCAGACTCATTCACCTCACCTCCCGCACCTCTCACACCTCACCCCTCTGTCAATCTCTACACTGGCTTCCTGTTTCCTTTAGAATCCATTTCAAAATACTGGTGCTCACATACAAAGCTCTCCATAACCGCGCCGCTGCCTACATCTCCTCCCTTATTGACAGGTATATCCCATCTCGACCACTCCGCTCAGCCAATGAGCTAATGCTATCAGCTCCACCTACCCACACCCCTAACTCTCGCCTTCAGGACTTCTCTCGAGCTGCCCCCCCCCTGTAGCATCACACTCTTCTCGTCTCTCCAGTCATTAAAGAAGTCTCTGAAAACGCATTACTTTAGAGAAGCCTATCGACTCACTCCATAATCCCCTACTGTCATTTCCTGCTCCTCTTCCCATTCAGCCTACATGCACCCCGCTACCTCACATACCCTATTTACCCTCACCTAATGTGTCACCCCTCTCCTCTTAGATTGTAAGCTCTCGAGCTCTCCCTCCTACTGTTCTGTGCTTGTAACGTGTATGTATATTTTTTATTCTGTCCCTCCCATTGTACGGAACCAAGGAATTTGTTGACGCTTTATAAGTAACTGTAGATTAACTCATGATTTTTAGTATGCCACAGCATCCTTTTTCCAATATTTATGGTTGAACACTAAGGACACTATTACATTCTTCGCGCAAACGTTAACGCGCGTGCAAAAACGCATTAACGCGAGGGGGAAAACACTTCGCGCAGAACGTCGTATTACAATGCCCGCGCAAAAAAATTCACGTTAACGTCTAACGCGGGTGAACCTGCGCGAACCCTTTGCGAGCGTAATGTACTTTGCGCGTCCTATACTTAAGATTGTGAGCGCAAATGCGTTTGTGCGCTGGTGCGCGTAAGGTATTACAATCTTAGCGCAAAATTTAACAGACAACATTTGCGCGCATAATTTTAACGCCGTGGAAAAGCTGGTGTTAATGGCGAATCTGAACGTCATGGCCGAAACCAAATACACCAGCCCAAAAATAAAAATACAGCAATGTATAGTTACATATTCTACACATACCCAAACAATAAAATTGAGAAGTTGTGCGTGTTTTTATTATTGCTGCAGCATACTGTATATACTCAGATTGATTTTGACAGGCGCAAAAACTTAACGGGAGACAATTGTGGTTCTTAATTCAGATTGGCTGAATCGTGTGTAAAAACAGTCTGCCCACCGATTTCTGCGCGCAATGTTAATGCGCGGTATTTTTTAACGGATGAAAAAATGCGCTCGGATTGTAATACCAGCGTTAATTTATGCGCGTTAATGTTTTACGCTGTGCTGAGCGTTTTTGCGCAAACAATGTAATAGAACACTAAATGTGTACTGAGTTTGTATCTTTGCTGAAGAATTAGTCCCAGACTGACCATGGAACAAATGCTTGGAGGCCAAAACGACCAAATGGCATATAGAGACTGGGCAGATTAAAGGATTTCCACAAATGGTCCAAGTGAGGTCAGTGCTATGGTGATAGGAGCCAGTGGGGAGGTCAAAAGACCTCTGACATAGCTTGTGTTCCTGCAGGACAAGAGAGCATTGGCCTTTTTCTGACCCAACCATTCTCTTTCAACCAGCTAAGAAGAGCGAAATACACCAGCCCAAAAAAAAATACGCAGCAAAGTATAGTTACACATTCTACTCATACCCAAACCAATAAATTTGAGAAGTTGTGCGTGTTTTTATTATTGATGCAGCATATATGCGCAGATTGACTTTGACAGGCGCAAAAACTTAAGGTGAGACAATTGTAGCTCTTAATTCTGATTGGCTGAATCGCGTGAAAAAACAGTCCGCACACTGATTTCTGGGCGCCACGTTGCGTGCGTTTTTGCGCGTCAGTTTTACGCGGATGAAAAAATGTGCGAGGATTGTAATACCAGCGTTGATTTATGCGCTCTGCGTGTGTTTTTGCGTGAAGAATGTAATAGGGCCCTTCATCAGGAACAAGATCCAGGCCTCTATCCAAGACAATCCAAATTCCGGTATATAAAAGCAGATTTTATTCTAACTATTCACCACCAACTGAGGAAGCCATCATTTTAGGCGAAACGCGTTTTGGTGACTATACATTATATTTTTTGATCCTATTGTATATGTTTTTTTAGAATGAAATCAGTTTTTATATACTGAATTTTGGATATCCTAGACACAAGTCTTGTCTAAGAGGTTAGACCCTTTATATCCAAACCTCGAAGTGTTTCAAGGTTGAGCCCCTGACTTTGTGGCTCAGAGCTGTGTGAGTAGTGCTGGAGGTTATTTAAGGGGTCTATATGTTTGATTTTTTTCCCTGTCCACTGTTATTCTTTCCGCATATACTGCTGTATCCTGGAACCTGAGGAAGAACTATATTCATTTATCTGGATGGTGGCTGATGGGTGTGCCTATATGAACCCATATGCGTGGAACTGTGAGCCGAAGTCGAGGCTCAGTAAAGTGTGAGTTTGCATTCTGCCTTACCCCTTTCTTATTTGCTATATGCAAGTTGATACACTATCAGGGTTATTCAAAGAGATCCGAATGGCTGCCGAAAAGTTACCTTTCTTGGCCATTCGGCTATCCAGAGAGCAGGCAATTCGCCAAATCATGGCGAATTGCCTGTTAATACAGTGCCTGTTCGAGGGCAGTGAAATCCCCTTAGAGAAGCACTGCTTCGGCTATTCAGAGAACAAAAACCAGCAGTGAAAGGTTCCAAAAATGCCCTGCCATTCGGTGGTTTAATTCAGCAGGTTTATTCAGGAGAATCCCATATGCTTCAATGTTAAAAATATTCCAGTTTTAATTCAATATCTAATAAACCGTTCATTATAAAATTCTGCAGTAAAGAGTCTATTCATTTATAGATTTTTAAGGATATTTTAAGCATTTTTCTGAATTTAATTTTTTTTAAAAAAAATCTGATTTTTTTTAACTTTGCTTATTTTTTCTGTAACAGCCCTTTTTATTATCATTCCCTGGACCTCATATGTAAATTTCAGACATTTTCGCTCAGTAGTTTCTTTGCAAACAGCGTTTCACTTTTCAAACATTCAAGCAAACTGTTTTGCTAATTTATTCACTGTCTTCGTCTGCGGTGTCGGCTTTTTCCGGCGACTTCGGCGGGTTAATCCAGATGTTTTTGCGGGTTTTCAGCATGAATTCGCTGGGTTTTCGCCGAGTTTTCGCCGGGTTTTCGGACGCTTTTCCATGCACTTCGACAGCCCTGTGGTGCTTGCTGAATACACCACAGGGTCACCGAAATGGGAAAGCCGATTCGCACCGAATTGAAGAGAACGAAAAGTCACCGAACGTGCGGTGACTTTTCGAATCTCTTTGAATTACCCTGTATGTTTTGATTTTTTTTGAGATCTACTAGAGAGGAGAACATAAGAAGAACTCCGTGGAGAAGCGCTTCTCCTATCGTTGTCTTGCCCAAGAACACTTACTGGAGAGATGCTCTGACCGGGATTCGAACGTGCATCTTTACAGTGGAGCGATGACGCTACTTCTACTCTACCCGACCGATAATCTTAACTCCTTTGTATTTCCAATACAATTGAATGAATAACGCCTGATATTTTAAGGTAGTAGATATGTATAGAAATACGTTGCTTGACTTCTCACAAAAATAAGCAAAAGAAAACATCAAATCCCAAAACAAAACAAAAAACGTTGAGATCTCTGCCAAGAAACAATACAGCTGCCACTACTTTCCAAACATTAACCCAGTGACAAAGTCAGAAACTTGCCAAATTTTGTTTGTTTTGACTTGTTTTGTTTCTTTTCCTGGTTTTCTTGGACTGGATAATTTTTGTTTTATAGTTTTCGTCTGCCAACTCCGCGTCTCTAGGGCTGAATAAGACATCTGCAGGAACCTCATACCTTACAGCGCGGGACCTTTAAAGCTCATAAATCCCTAATGGTCTTTATCCTTCAGTTGCAATCAAGTTTTCTTCTTGTTCCTCTTCAATCGTTAATTCCATACAGAGCCCTGCACTCTTTTTAAGCCCCCGTTTTTAACCCATGGCTGTCTCTTTTGTTCTCTAGCATTTCTGATTTGAGAAAGAAACACTGCAATAATTTGCGGTAATTTATTCTTCACTCTGACATTACTGCTGCCTTCGTAAAAGTCGTAGCCTGTACATTAAATGGCTCAAAATCTACTTCTTCCACCATCCTTAGGTCCACAGTATTATGAGATCCATGCCCATCACTCCAGGGTCACTCTTGTGACTTGCTTTATTCTGGTGACACCTGCCCCAGGGCAGTGGCGTCACAAGAGGGGGCGGGGGGTGCGACCCGCACCAGGTGACACCAACCCCTAGGTTGACACCCTAAAAATATATATATACGTATATATATATATATATATATATATATATATTTTATTTATTTTTTTACACAAAATATTTTGCCAGGAAGGATACATTGAGATTTCTCTCATTTTCTACTATGTCCTGGATAGGCAAAGCTTGGGCTGGCACTTTCCAGGGTCGGCAAAAAAAACACCACTAAGGCTAAGGTCAGACGAAAGCAGTTTTAACGTGCGTTTAGCCGCACAAAATCACGGCCGTGCTAGCAGCAAATGACGTCCAATGCCGGGGAACACACGAAGTACGGCCGCACGAAAGTTCGTCCACGCAACGCAAGTGGCAAACGAACGCATTTTTTCTAGAACGTCAAACCGCTACTACTGACGTACAGAGTGCGCTGCGGCCGCATAGCGGCGTGTGTGTGTGATTAGGAGACGTCAGACGCTACTAATGTCCGGCTAACATAACGTCCAGACACAAAAAGTGTTTTATTGATGATCCGTACAAAATCACGGACGATAAGGCGCATCGTATGACCGCTATCGCGTATTCCGTGAAAAAATATGACCGTTCGTTCGAACGCACTTTTTCACGGACAACGTGAAAAATGCGTTCGTCTGACCCTAGCCTAAAGGGGTTATTCACAGAGCAACGAAATGACGCAGACATTTCAGTGTCCTGTTGTTCCGCGCACTGAATTCCTGCAGGGTCCCTGAATTGCAGGGAATCAGCCACCGAATGCTGCCGCAAACCCGTCGCCCGTTGTTTTAAAAAAAACTACTGAACAAAAATGTGTGGAACTTACATATAAGGTCCTATGAATGATAATACAGAGGTCTGTTACAGAAAAAAGATAAACCGCTATTAGAAAACAATTTGAATTTTTTTTTGATAAATGCCCAAAACATACTAAAAAAAAAATCAATTAACAAAGAGACTTTTTACTGCAGATTAAAGGAATAATGGTTTATTAGATATTGCATAAAAACGAGAATATTTTTAACATTGGACCCTATGGTGTTCACCTAAATAAACCTGCCGAATGAAACCACCGGACATCAGGTCATTTCTCTGCTGTTCAGTGTTCTCTGAACAGATTAACCAACTTCTCTATGGGGACTTTCACTGCCTTTGAACAGGCACTGTACTTGCTGGCAGTTCACCAAAATTTGTGTGTGAGCATGAGAGAGCTCCACAGCAATAAACCTCTCAGTAATGTGCACCATGTATGAGCATTCAGTGTTATATGGGAGTACTGAGTTCTTGTGGAGGGGGGTGTCACCATGAGTTACTGCACCGGGTGCCACCAACCCTAGTGAGGCCACTGCCCCAGGGGTCAGAAATCTTGGGGCCCCTTATGGAAAGACTGGTTGGGGCCTCCCTTTCTGTAGCTGCCCATTTCAGTAAACTAATTAAAAATAAAACATTTTGCCTCCTCTCCTGCTCACCTTGTTTTACAGGGAGTGGACTAAAACCCTGGAGGTCCATCATAAAGTGTTCCCTGGTGGGAGATCATTCTCTATGCAATTCTACTTGGTGCAGCCTATACTAAAAACTCCCTCAATGTTTAATCAGAGTGCTCTAACCAGGCCACAGATGCTATGGCCCACCTGGAAATTTGTTGGTATCTGGGTGGGCCAGATATGAGGGAAATGGGGGGACCCAATTATCTCTGTCACAGGACAGGCTGCACTAGGCTTGAAAATGGCCAGGGCTCCCTGGAGCCACTGGGCCCCTTAACTTATTATGGACTGTCATCCTCTGGTGGCTGCACTGCCTGCCCTCAGTCGGGTAAGTGTGACAATTGCCCGCACCTGAGACGCACATAGCACGGGTGTTTTCTCTCACTCTTCGTTCTGTCCAACTAGTGGGAGTGTTCTACAGCCTATATAATACATCCCTTATCATGTTCTTTTGTTTATTTGTCCTTCTGTTTTGACCCTGGGCTTGTTTGTGACTGTTCTGGTTTTCGCTTCTCCTTGACCTTGGCTTGTATCTGGTTCTTCTGCTCTCCGACCTCCTGACCCTTTGGCTTGGTTACTCATTTATGTGCATACTCTTCAGCCCTAGATTTAAGCTGGTATTTACTATTCTCTCTAACCACTACAAGGACTGGTCTAGAATAACTTCTTCAGTGCTAAGGATGCATGGGACACGTCCTGCACATTCCTTACACTTTTCTCCTCCTTGCTCCCTGTGCGTTGGAGGAATGTGGTTAATTACACTTGGTCGATGCTTTCGATTTATTTGGTACCTCAGAGAAAATTGGGCAAAATCAGTTAGTACATACAGATACGGCTAAGCATGTGAACTAGCTCAGCACTGACGGGGATAAGTTTCCTTGGTGGGGTCTGAGTTCAGGCTTACCCTGACACTTACCGTAGATCTTCTTTGTACAGAAAGTAAACACTGTGATATAGAGATATATGGAGACTGATGGTGGAAGTTATGACTTATTTTCAAGTTTTTATGGAATAATCTCCCTTTGCAGTCTCAAAACTCACGTTGAATAGATAGAAGTGCTTATTTTTAGAACGTTCAATCACCGACGTTCCACTCTATGAACATTTAACGATTTTGTTATTGGTTAACAAACTTCTCGTTGGGATATTTTTTCCAAACCCCTGTGCAAGCATTCCTCTGACCTCCCAAAAGAGCAGTTGAGGAGATGTTGGATTCTCAATGATGCCACCATATAGAAGCACTTATCCGGACTCTACTTCCTTAAGAGGAAATTGTCCATTTCCTCCCATGCACTGCGACTACGATTATCCTTCAAATCGCATCTGTCATTTTCATTTGCACATTAAACCTATTTTGGAATACGTTTTGTTTTTTCTTCTTGCCATGTTCAAGTAATTATTGTGTAAATGTAGAGACTGATTTACCTTATGGATGTGTCTTCCTGACGTCTTTACATTACGATGTTATGTTATTTCGATTCTGTTACGTGAACATTCCTCCCTTTTCTATGCTATTAACACCGACCTCAGCCATCTGTCACTTTAGGTGGGAGTTGACATTGGCACAAAACGATTGGCATTGTGGTCTTCAACCAGGACTAAGTGCTGCTAAAGGTGCAATAACCCTAACTTCTTCAATAAAAACATGTGTATCCATGGTCGGTATTGTAAAGAGATTGACTGATAACCTTGCTCTCATTCTACTGGACCAGTATTCTACCTTTCCCGAATACTTCCAGTTTTTACGGTTTTATTAGGGTCAGATAGCATGGATTTCTTTATAAACGGTCATAATGGCATGTGCAGAAGGTGAAAATTCACACACTTCTCCATACAGTCAGAACGTGGCTGCCAATAAACCGTAGTTTTTGTTGAGCAACCTCTTTCATCAAATCTGAGAATTATAACTACTTTTATTGGACATGTTCAGCCTCTACAGCAGGGGGAGACAACCTTGGCCATCGAGATGTTTAGGAGCTACACCTCCCATGATGCTCAGTCGCTCACTGTGCCTCAAGGGAAATGTAGTTCCAAACCATCTGGAAGACCAAGGCTGCTGACCCCTATTGCAGTGGTTTTTGCAAAATGACTATTTTATATGTAGATTGGAAAAGATGTGCAGATCGCAATCCTAGTCTTGCCAGCCCAAATGGATTAATAGCCAGACATGGAGGAATGGTCTTAAAGACCCATCTTCCAGTTTCTTTCCATCTTCCAGGTTATAGTTTCTGAGCTAACAGTATCATCTTTATATTCTTTATATTAATGGGAATATGTAAGGTCACAGATGTTACAAAACTTGACCTAAGGAAGGTATATGTCAAAGCGTAGTCTTGCCATCCTAGTCCCCATAATTCTCCTCCATCCGAAAGCAGTCATTGAGAGTTGAAGTCCAACAACATCTGGAGGGTCAACATCAGCACCCCCAAGATGTAACATATGTAAATATTTTCACATTTTTCACTGTTCCATTTTCCCCCAAGAGTGTGTTTATGTTTTAACATGCCTTACGTTACAAAGTGTTCCATAAACGGATGGTTTAGTCTTCCCTCCAGATGGAAAAATTAAACCAACAAACATCCACCAGAATTAATCGTATGAAGAATAAAATAAAGGGATCTAGAAGAATGTGGATACTCTGAGGTTTTGTTTGTTTTATCATTAGAGCGACTTATCTTGAGTAGTTTTGTACTCAGTGAGGCAGGATATAAAGAACAAAGAGTTAAAAACAACATGCTGTGAATCTGATGATGTTTTAAGCCTGAACTGTATTCAGACATATCAGATCTGTGGTCGATTTCCATCTACTTGGAACGCAGGATGGATACTTTACTTAAAGAGCAAAGAGGGCGTCCGCGACAGCGTTGACTGCTTTTCTTGGGTCCGAGTCAACGTGTGGGGAAGGGACTGTCTCATAACCTCTAACCCTCCAGCCATTTTTGTTTTGCTAGCCAAAATAACTTGGTTCCTTCATTTGTCTCCTAAACATCAGATAATGTTCTAACGAGATGACCAGCCTCATTTGTTTCAACATCAAGAGGCCAGAGAGGGGAAGTACAGAAATGGCAAATTCCCCAGATGCCGGTCAATTAAATAAAAAAATACAATGACTAATAGAAAAGAAAAGCAAATAATTACTAAGGTACATAAAACAAAACCTCGTCTTTACGCTGTTTGATTTGTATCATAGTGACACATGATCTTCTTTGGTATAAAAAAATATTGATGTTTAACAATTATCGATGTAAAGAAAAATAACACAAATGACACAAAATAATGCTACAATGGACTTTCGACGAGCTCTTTTAAAATACAATGATCCATAAATTAACAGAATCCACCCTAGACATGACTAAAAGGACTACCAGGACTACCAGGAGGACCATCCATTAATTTTCAAACTGTTGAGATTTGTGTATTGATTTTTACATATTAGCGAAAATAAAACAAATACGGGGAAAAATTAACTCAAATTCTAAAATTCGGAATTCTTGAATAGTTTGTTAAAAATATTCTAAATCTCATGAGTTCCCATCATAACACTCTTTGATAAATATCACAGGGATTAGCTCCTTTGCAAAGTTCTCCTCCAAATCTTGAAACAGAAGTTTGTCGGGGCATTTTCCCACATTCCACAACCACCAGGTGAATATGTAACCAAGGAAAAATAATTGGGTTTCTTCAAAGAAGTCACTGGAGAAGAGGACAACCTCAATAGTAAAGATATACAGGGTAATCCAAAGAGATCCGAATTGCTTGAGAAAGGTAACCGAACGCTGAAAATCAGCGTTCGTTTACCTTTCTTGGCCATTCGGCTATCCAGAGAGCAGGCAATTCTCCAAATCCTGGCGAATTGCCTGAACATACGGTGCGTGTTCGGTGCCTGTTCGAGGGCAGTGACATCCCCATGAAAATGCACTGCTTCGGCTATTCAGAGAACACAAACCAGCAGTGAAAAGTTCCCGAAATGCCCTGCCATTCGGTGGTTTAATTCGGCAAATTTATTCAGGCGAATTCCATAGGCTTCAATGTTAAAAATATTCCTGTTTTAATTCAATATCTAATAAACCGTTCATTATAAAATTCTGCAATAAAGAGTCTCTTTATTTATAGATTTTTTTAGGATATTTTAAGCATTTTTCTTAATTTTTTTATTTTTTTTAAGTTTACTTATTTTTTCTGTAACAGCCCTTTTTATTATCATTCATTGGATCTCATATGTAAATTTCAGACATTTTCGCTCAGTAGTTTCTTTGCAAACAGCGTTTCACTTTCACACATTCACACAAACTATTTTGCTAATTTATTCACCTCCCTCGTCTGGCTGTGTTCGGCTCCTGCTCGGGCTTGGTTCTCGGCAGGTTAATCCAGATGTTTTTGAGGGTTTTCGGCGTGCATTCGCTGGGTTTTGCGGTTCGTTTTCGTCAGGTTTGCGGCAGCTTTTCTCTGCAATTCGGGGACCCTGTGGTGCTTGCTGAATACACCGCAGGGTCACCGAAATGGGATCGGCAAAACGAACCGAATTGAAGAGAACGAAAAGACACCGAACGTGCGGTGACTTTTCGAATCTCTTTGAATAACCCTGAAAGAGTCCATGAGTGAGGCAAACATGTCACCACCCAACTGATGAGAGTGGCTTGATGGTAGCCATGGTCATTATCAATTAACCGACTACCAAACCTAATATACAGTCGGAATTCAAACCTAGGGATGGGCTGAAAAAGTTCGAATTCGAACGCGAACGTGATTCGAACGCAATGCAAGTCAATGGGGCTCAAAAGTTCGAAAATGAAGGTCCCCTCCAGAGGGCATATATGCAAGATATTGGTCATAAAAGGTGTATGGGGTCCGGGTAGTGACCTGGGGGACAGGAAACAATGAAAAACAATTATTTTTAAAAAAATGTTTTTAACCATTTCACTGCTGAGTGCTGAGCCATTTCACCGCTGTGCGCTGAGCTAATTTTTATCGCTTTTGCTCATGTTTAAACGCGATTTTAAGCCATGGGAAATGTTTGAGCAACAACGAGTGGGGAAAATTACGATCTTAATGCAAACGTTAACGCTCACTTGTGTGAGCATTAAAGTTTGCTGCGGCGTTCTCTGCATATTTGTAACGATTCTCCAGGACAGGCCTGGAAGGATCCCTGGTAACAGACCTCCAATCCTTAGGATGGTCGGGACCACTAAACCTAACCTCTACGAGCCACACAGGCCAGGGAGACACCACCAGCAATATACACCACAGACTGAGATCAATATAAGTTTTTACTGCGCTATAGTGTATGGCAGGATGGAAGCGTACCAGCAGTAACAAGCAGCGGAATATACCAGACAGGGGCACAGAGCGAGAGTAGTTGTTATTACAAAACCGGGTCAGCAACGTTTAGGCACTTGCAGTGGCGGAAGTACCAGGGTCGCAGCAGTCGCAGTTGCGACCGGGCCCTGGCATTCCGCCACTGGAGGGGAGCCCGGCGCCGCCCGCCAGATTCCGGCAATCAGCGCCGGAATCTGGGAGCCGCGCGCTGGCCGTCCCTCTCCCTGCGAGCGGCCGCTGACATCCAGCTTGGCCGCTCACGTGGGATAGAAACCACCTGACCAGCGCACGAGATCCTCTCGCGAGACCTCTGCGTTGATCAGGTGGTTTCCGGCGAGCGGCCAAGACGCATGCTTCCAGCGGCCGCTCGCCAAGGAGAAGAGCAGAACGCCGGCGGAGCCTGCCCTGGTAAAGGTAAGAGCTGGGGGACCAAAATCCCCATGAGAGCTGGGGGACCCAAATACCCATGAGAGCTGGGGGCCCTTATACCCATGAGCTGGGGGCCCTATATACCCATGAGCTGGGGCCCAATATATACCCATGAGCTGGGGGGCCCTATATATACCCATGAGCTGGGGGCCCTATATACCCATGAGCTGGGGGCCAATATATACCCATGAGCTGGGGGGCCCTATATATACCCATGAGCTGGGGGCCCTATATACCCATGAGCTGGGGGCCAATATATACCCATGAGCTGGGGGCCCTATATATACCCATGAGCTGGGGGCCCTATATATACCCATGAGCTGGGGGCCCTATATATACCCATGAGCTGGGGGCCTATATACCCATGAGCTGGGCGGCCAATATATACCCATGAGAGCTGGGGGGCCCTATATATACCCATGAGAGCTGGGGGCCCTATATGTACCCATGAGAGCTGGGGGCCCTATATGTACCCATGAGAGCTGGGGGGCCCTATATGTACCCATGAGAGCTGGGGGGCCCTATATATATCCATGTGAGCTGGAGGCCAATATATATCCATGAGAGCTGGGGGGCCCTATATATATCCATGTGAGCTGGGGGCAATACTATCTTTGTTTTATTTTGCAGTGAAAAATAAGTAAAAATACATAGATCTTTTTTTGGGGGGGGCCCTTCATGGATTCTTGCACCGGGGCCCTCAGGTTTCTAGTTACGCCACTGGGCACTTGTACTGCACTACTATATGTGGCAGGATCTGTAGCACACACCAACAGTAACAAGTAAACAGCGCGCCGGTGTATGCAGCTTCTAACAGCGTGGGAGAGGGGAGGCTGCGCTTGTTCGTGGATCCAGGATTCAGGTGAGTATTAGAAATAAAAAAAAAGTTTAATTTAAGTCCCCGGGGACATTTAAAAATGTCCTCAGATTTTTTTTTTTTAAAAATGTGTCGCCTTACCTTAGCCTGGTGGTCAGTGGGGGCTCCCTGGATCCTGGTTGTGTGGGGGGGGTCTGCCGTGGCCGCAGGTGCAGTGGCTCCCTCCCTGCTCCGCCTCTCTGCCACATGCACCCGTCCGGCCAGCCCGCACAGTCGCTGTTCTGTCATCCGGCGGCCGCTCACTCCTCAAGGGGGTCCTTGGGAGGCCCTGGCAGGCAGCCCTCTACAGTGCCTGATTAGAGGGTTGCGTCTGCTTGATGTTTTAGCAACAAGGTGTGGGAAATGTTGAATCCCATAGGCTTCAATTTTAAAAATATTCCGGTATGGGGGGGCGGAGCTACACGTGGTAGCGAGCGGTCGCATTTTGGAGGGGCTCTTCTGCAGCGGTAGCTTTTTGCCGTTTTTTTTACCCGCCCGTTCGGCTGGCCGATCACCCGGTTGACTCTCACAGACCTTGGAGGACTTGTACTCCCTACCTGGCGGATTTTGGGTTCCGGAGCGGTTTGGACCTTGCGGCGGCGGCCATTTTAGAAGCCTATGTGTGGCCTGTGACTGTTTCACTGGGGCCTTGCATCTCTGAGCCAGCCCATACCCAGCCATGCCTAACAGCCGGACACAGAAGGGGGGATCACGCCAGCGGGACATCCGGGACTCTATGCCAGGTGGGTCTGCTTCCAGGCGTGCGGCACTCTCCCTCTCCCTTCCTCTTGGTTATGATTCGTCTGGGGACGATGACCTCGTGGGGGTACTGCTGGGATGACATGGATTACTCCAGAGTCCCAGGCGGCACCGGACGCGCGACCCCTCTCAGCAGCTGCGAAAAAACGAGCACAGAAAAAATGCAAAGCAGCGCTGGCAACATCCTCGGGAGCCTCGCTGGCCGCGCCGGAAATCTCGGACAGGGATTCGGCTGAGGATCGCCTGCTCTCCGCTGATAGTAGCCTGACCTCAGACCGACAGCCAGGTTGGAGACCGGACCCACGAGAGTTAGGGGAAGGAGTTGGGACTGTCGACCCATGCACTGACTCTGCTGGGACACGGATCCGAGAAGAGGATGAACACCTCCCCTCCACGAAAGGCGACCTTCGTAGGATCTTGGATGAGCTGCAGGAAATACGGGAGATATGGAGACCTGAAGTGGCAGCGGTCCGAGCAGAGGTTGACGTGGTGCGTGCACAGGTGACGGAGGTACAGGCGAAGACCATTGAGGTACAGACGGAGCAGACTCATCTGACTGGACGGGTTGCTGCTCTTAGTTCCCAGGTTGAGGTCCTGACCTGCCCCGTGGAGATACTGGAAACATGACATTGTCGCCGTAATATCAGGGTCAGAAGAATCCCGGCTTCGGTCTCAACAGCAGAGCTGTCGCCTTATGTTGCTCGCCTGGCCCTACAGGTTTCTGGACTCCCTCCTGATACTCCTGGTGTGGTAGGGTTGGTATTCTGGGTACGACGACCAGCGGCGACCCCCACGGGCCGCCTGGAGATGTGGTAGTGGCGTTCCGAGATGTTGCCTTTAAAGTGAAGCTTATGAATACTCCTGGCGCACCGGACCCCATGCATTTTGAGGGCTCTACGCTGGCACTGTATCATGACCTCCCGTTCCAGACCCTGCTGGCTCACTGACGATTTCGAGACATGACAACTACCCTTCGTCGCAAAGGGATTCGCTACAGATGGGGCTTGGCGGGTTCACTGGTAGTGACGCATGCCAACTTATCCTACACGATCCCTGACCCCTCGATGGCCTGGTCTGATCTTTCGGCAGTGGGACTGTCGCCGGATCAGTTGGAGTTACAACCGGATTGAGGCCTATCATTCCCCCCCCACCACATTTTTCTGATTATTATTCGAGTTCTCTGGATTTTTTCTGATTGTTACGGGTCTTTTTTTGACTGTTTTTGCTGAAGACTGAGCGCTGTTCTCCCCCTCCCACCCCTGCTTTTACCTTATATTTACGAGGCACTGGACTTACGATTGGCTTGGGGTATGGCCTTTCGGGACAATTGTCGTTTTTTATGGATGGGTCCCTACCGGCTTTTCATAGTACTACTACTGCTTTTTCATGACATTGGAACCTCCTGCACCCTTTTTCCCCTTCCCCTTTTTTGCCCTGTGTTACGTTGCACTGTGCAATTTTGCCTGGTTCCTCGTAAATAGCTTAGCCAGCCCTACGTGGCTGTATTTTTATACATACGTGCTGATTTCGTGAATTTCTTGTTATGTATGATTCTATAAATAAAGAATTTTTAAAAAAAAATATTCCGATATTAATTCAATATCTAATAAACCGTTGCTTATAATATAATATTTTTTAGGATTTTTTAAGCATTTTTTAAAAAATGTTAAAAAAAAAATTTCCCGAACTTTTTGCGAACGTCCCGAAAATTTCGCAGTTCGCAAACTTTCGAACAGCCGATGTTCGATGCGAACATTGAACTTATTCGAACCAGCAGCCCATCCCTATTCAAACCCAGGCCAAACAGAATCCTCCGTTCTGGATCTGCTTAAATACAGTATATCAAAAAATAGTTTTTACTAATTACTCTTTCCATTTGGATTTTATTTTAGGCAAAAACAAAAGAAACTAGCATTTTATTAACTTCCTTTTTGTTCCAGTTTTTCTGTTGTACATATTTTTTTCTCTCTGTCCAATGTTCTGGTATATACGTATATATTTATATGTATCTGGCACATGCGGCTGAGCGTCATAATTGTACATATCTATTTTATTACACAACACTCTGCGTTAGACACATACTTAAAAAAATTGAATAATAGGACTGTGGATTGTCAAGGTTAGAAGTGCAGTTTATTCCCATGGTAAATGTACAATTTTTGGTAAATATAGCAGATGGAGCAAGTCAACGTAAACAAAATTAATGCCCCAGATATGGAGTATCTCTGACTGAGGAGGCAAAGAATAGTTAATGTAGGATGAACAAAAGTTTGTTTCCTTAAATTTTTTATACAATTCTATCTCAGAGTGTCTGTTACTGTTTTAAAATGATCTCTGCCTAAAGCGATATTCTCAGATCCGGATAGTCAGTGTGAACAATGGGCACAATCCAATGAATTCCTGAACCCAAAATCTCTGGTATAATTTTGAGTCTCTGTTTGGTGGTTTTAGCTTTAAATGTGCTCACCTACTGTTAAGAGTCAGAAAAATAATGTATCCCTCTAATCACTTTTGAGTTGACACCAAGTAGTGCATGAAATCTAACCTATATAGACTCTGGGCCCTTTTCTACTTAGAACGGTGTTCTGCCAGCAAACCATCGCAAATTTGGGTTCGGGATCGGGTGTCGGACAAAATCCCTACAGCCAGGTTCCCTAATGCCAAAATCCCGATGGCCAACATCCAGACAGAATAAGTGCTGGACATCCCAACTTCCCTACACGGCCAACTTCCCTACACAGCCAACTTCCAGACATCCATAATCCCAACGGCTAACCCTAATACTAACACCCTAACCCTAGGTTTAAGGGGGGGGGTTAGGGCTAGGTTTAGGGGGGGTTAGGGCTAGGTTTATGGAGGTTAGGGTTAGGGCTAGGTTTAGGGGGTTAGGGTTAGGGCTAGATTTATGGGTGTTATGGTTAGGACTAGGTTTGGGGTTATGGTTAGGGCTAGGATTAGGGGGGTTAGGGCTAGGTTTAGGGGGTTAGGACTAGGTTTACGGGGTTAGGCGGTTAGGGGGTTAGGGCTAGGTTTAGGGGGTTAGGGTTAGGTTTAGGGGGTTAGGGCTAGGATTAGGGGGGTTAGGGATAGGGGTTAGGGCTATGGGGTTAGGGCTAGGTTTAGGTCGGTTAGGGTTAGGACTAGGTTTAGGGGGTTAGGGCTAGGTTTAGGGGGTTAGGGAGTAGGGTTAGTGTTAGCCGCTGGGATTTTGGATGTCTGGAAGTTGGCCGTCAATGAGTTTTCTGTGTAGGGAAGTTGGCCGTGTAGGAAAGTTGGCCGTCAGGGAGTTGTCTGTGTAGGGAAGTTGGTCGTCAGGATTTTGGCATTAGGGAACCTGGTTGTAGGGATTTCGACCCAAACCCTTCGGGATGGTATACCATTTGCATGAGACAGTAAACGCCAACACTAATACCACCACTGGTGATGATCAGCTCTTGTTGCATTTACTCTGAAGTCGAAAAGAATCCATTGAGTGTCCAAGTCGGAAATATGAGTGTAGAATTAATCTAGAAAGTTTTGGATAAAACGTCACCGAAAAAACATATGGCCACAAACGTCTTCCAAAAGAACTTTAAAGATGGCGCCGGCTGTGTAAAGAGGAAAAGGACGTCATCGAGCGATGCGTAGATGGAGAAGATGTATGGCAGAACAACTCTGCCCATGCGGTCTCTGGCGTAGAATGGAGAGCGACATGGAGAAACGCCAGACACGTATATTTAACATACAGAAAAAGAGACAATTAGATTATGGATATTTGAAACATATTTGAGACTTGGGAATTTTGGGGCCTATGTATATGGGGTAAATATTTTAATCTTAATATACCAACTGATGAAGCTGTATCTCAGCGAAACGCGTATTGGTTTTATTGTTACTTTGTTTGCTGATTAAAGATCTTCAATATATATCCAAGCCTGAGAGAGAACATCTTTTTCGGTGGAAGGGGGATTGGTGTACCCATTATTTACACCAGTGACGCTTATACCGTTCCAGTGGTTACGTCACAGGCTCAAGAACACGTTAGTCTTTTTTACTATCGTTTTTGTTCACAAGAAACTGCGTTATTATTGAACAATGCTATGGACCCTGTGTATGTTTTCACCCACATGTGAATTACCATAAAGAGAAATGGACATGGGACAGGGTCATCCCTGAAGGGACCCAATGCTGATATACTGAGCCATATAATATCTAGGCTCTGACCCACGTGAGTGGACATTCGTCTAAATATCTTTATATTAGGCTAAACTGTTGTACTATACTGGGTAATTCTGCCTTTTTTGATTTTCTAGTCTTCATATATTCAAGAATACCGGCACCTCATGATAAACTACTTGGGGTAAAATCTTTAAGTTTGCACACATATTGAGCTGACGGCATTGATTACATTTGCATGTATACGTTCAGTGCATATGTCTGTTTGAAGCGTGCACCTAGTAGGATTCTATTGTATTACACTGATGTTTGCTATTATTTAAGATATTGTGCACCCATGTATCACTGTCACATTTTCCCTGGCTTTGGCAGTGCCCCCTGGTGGTGAAGGGCCTCCATGTCTGTTCTTCCCTGTGTGTTTGGCTGTGCTGTCTGGGGCTGATCTGGGGTTCTGTTGTGATCTCCTGGTCTAGGGTCACATGACCCAATTACACAGACCCACTCCATGTATACAGTATATCCCAACAGCACAGAGCCTCATTGACCATTTGTAGAGTTTCATGGTGGTTGTGTCCAGTTCCTGTTCCCAGCGTTGCTGCAAAGCATTCCAGTCCAAGTATATTCTGGTTTTGACCTCGGCTGTATTTCCTGACGATCCTTTTCTGCCTACTCCTGGTACTCTGTATGCTGATCTGTTGCCAACCTTTGCCTGTATGACCATTCTTATGTTTCATGTCCTGTGTGTTTTCTTTGTCTTAGTTTAGTATACTCAGAGGCCACATATAAGGACCTCTTTAGTATAGTCTTTCTGTATGTCTTGTTAACCCTTGCTCTTCTTGCCCACCTTGCTCTGTTAATCTTTGTGAGGGCTTCCTAGATAGAAATCATTCCCAGCAAAGGGATCTCTTTAGACATACAGGACATACTTGAAAACGAGAGAAATCTCAATGTATACTTCCTGGTAAAATCCTTTATAACTAAATAAATAAATAAAATAAATAAATTTCTTCCTGTCCCTCCTGTCCCTTGTGTCTCAGTCTGGTTCCTGCATAGCCCTGGAATCTGTATTATTGATCTGTTCTGTATCAAGTAAGCAGCTCATCTGCCTAAAGGGCTACACTCCTTGTTCCAAGCCACCACGACGGCCCAAGCGGGCGCCAATCATTACAATCACTTACCCATGGGGTATATACAGGCGCTTTCCTATCTCTTTTGTGTATTGTCTTCCAAATGTAGTTGGAGGTAGACATGTGCATTCGTTTTAGTACTAAAACGATTTAGTCCGAATTTTGGGATAATTTAGTTTTCGTATGACTCAAGAGATACGAAACAGCTCAGTACAAAAAACAAAAGAAACTAAAATAAAATGCACTACATTTTAGATTCAGTCTTTTTGTGATATTAAATGATGAGTGAAGGAGACCAGCAATGAGAGCGCAACATCCGAAGTCTGCACCCTCCACATGCAATGCAGTAGATGTTCTATACAGAGAGGGGCATTAATTAATGCAGGAGGATGTTCTATACATTATCAGAGAGGGTATTAATGCAGGAGGATGTTTATATACATTATACAGAGAAAGGTATAAATTGAGGAGGATGTTCTATACAGAGAGGGACATTAATTAATTCAGGAGGATGTTCTATACATTATACAGAGAGGGCTATTAATTAATGCAGGAGGATGTTCTAAACATTATACAGAGAGGAGCCTTTTTTTTAGCCCTTTAAATCCAGTGGCTGTGAGTGCTGAGATCGGCTGCTTGTTATATTATCTCTCAGTACAATGTATCAGTCTCCGCTGTTACAGTAACTGACTGTAACAGCGCTCCGAGTTACCGGCTGGGTGGAGTAGAGGTAATGTCACCGCTCTGCATGGAGAGAGCCTGTGGAGTCATGGGTTCGATCCCAGCGAGCAACCTCTCCAGTAAGTGTCCTTGGCAAGACACCTAACGGTACATACTCGCCACCCAGGACATACTTGAAAACGAGAGAAATCTCAATGTATCCTTCCTGGTAAAATCCTTTCACAAAAAAAAACAAGGAGATAATATTGTTGTAACCTCTTATATATAAAAATATTATTTACTAGTTTTACTGAAACTCTGAGCTCTGTGATGAGCAGCAGTCAGTTACTGTAACAGCTTTGCCTGACATGGGGCAGTATTACAATGTTGGTGCTAACTTAACCAGAGCTGTTGTAAACTGAAAACCTCCATAGGCTATTAATGGCTCTGGGAAGTTTACAACAGCTCTGGTTAAGTTAGCACCAGCTATGTAATATGGCCCACATTGTGCTGAGAGTGAGTGATACTGTAACAAGCAGCGATCTCAGCCCTCTGAGGAGTCACTACAATAGTAATTGTATCCGCTGGTTTTCGGATGAATGAAATTAATTTTCATACTAAAGAACTGAAAACGAATTTCTTTAGCAACTAAATAAATTGCATTTTAGGACTAATCCATTAGTTCAAAACGAAATTTTGTGCTGTGCACATGTCTAGTTGGAGGCATTGAATCTTGCTATTCTTCTCTTTGTTGATGGGGAAGTAGAGATAGCTTTTTATGGCTTAATATTATTTTACCGTCAGAAAATCGCTTTAAAACATACCAGATTTTGGCAGGCGGTATTGGTCTTCTTTTTCCCCGTCAGTCGGCAGAATTAAGAGAGACTTGAAATCACTTGATATTCTGCAACTCTCGATACTTTTTGCTCATCGTATACAAAGAATGGAATGCGTAAAAGTTCAGTTACGGACTTTTAAAGACTCCCAACAACCCTGCCGGAATAGATGTTGGGCTTGTACGATCGAGGATAACAAAAAGATTAATGGCAATACTATATCTCACGTACCAATGGTTTTTCTAAATGCTGATCAAAATAAGGACAACAAGGCTACATCTGGCTTTTATATGCAATAAATCAAGATTTTCCCATTGGAGGGATTAAAGGACAGAGAGTAAGATCTTGTAAAGTGAGATTGTGCACAACTAGGGATGAAAACCGCTGTCACAGTCGCCAGGAGAGTCTCACAGAATGGACAACTTCACTAGACAGGAATTTTTATTGCTTTTGGCTTTATTTTAGAGGGATGTAGAGGAATAAGAATTTAGGAGAGATCACTGCAGCTGGCTAACAGAGTCCTACTAGGGGAGGCCACTTGTAAAATTCGATCTGATAAAAGATTTAAAGCCTGTGTCTTTTTCGGCGATATCTAACAGAAATGCCATTAAATAGAAGATATGCGATCAGGGAGCTTTACATTATCCCAAAACTTATTTTAAGCTCTTAATGATCAAAATTCCAAACAATGCGATGTTTAAATGAACAATGAACCGGGACTATAAATAGTGACCTTACTCTGGGGAAAAACCTCTATTTATACTAAATGTTGAACATTATTTGACATTTTTGAGGCCTTTTATTCATGGTATATGTATAAATAAGCAGTATTTTCAGATCACAAATCCCACAAAGGGGTAGTTGTGGTCAAACTTAAGGGAATTGTGTAGAGACACAGCGAATTAATTTAAGAAAAAATGATATTTTTAAGAAGCCGAGTCATTTTGATGGTGTAAAAGGTAGACAGTCCTTCAAAATATCTACTGTAAATATATTCAGCAATAGATTCTCTGAAGCTTTGAAATATTCTACACTGGTGTAAAAAATATCCTGCTGGACCCAGGTATACCCTAATGCTTGGTGTCCCCGTTTTACATCTCTATCTACTATTTTACAGATGCTTCCTATCCTGGACCATTCTGGAAAAATAGCTGTCATTATGTACACTCATTTTTAATGATATAATTCAAACGTTTGCCCTTTTTCTAACTAAAACATTCTATCTTGTCATTAACCCCTTAGTGACCGGGCGGTTTTACACAAATCCGTCTTTTAGTGACCGCTGCTGTTTTTACGTTTCTGCGCTGTTAGTGTTTAGGACAATTTTTCCTCTTACTCGTTTATTCGACCCACACATATTATACACCCTTTTTCCCGCCATTAAATGGACTTTCCAGAAATACCATTATTTCCATCATATCGAATAATTTACTATAAAAAAAATATGAAATATGAGGAAAAAAATGGTAAAAACACACTTTTTCATAATTTAATCCCCAAAATCTACAACCACCCAAAAAGACCCCGGCTAAATAGGTTCAAAATTTTGTCCCGAGACTAAAAATACCCAATTTTAACATGCATTTGCTTTTTAACCCCTTCACTGCTGAGACAGTTCACCTATGTGCGCTGCGCTCATTCTGACCATTTTGTGCTAATTATTTTTAGATGACAGCCTAGGTCCTATTTAATTAAACTCCCCCCAGACAAAAAAACTTTTAAAAAAAAAACATTTTTTTATTTTATTTAATTTTTTTATTATTTTTTTTTTATTTAATTTTTTTAAAAAAAAATTTTTTAAAACCAAACCTGGTCATGTTTGGTATCATTTGAAAGGCCATAATCAGGCCTTTTAAATGATGGCAAATATGACCATCCAGCTGCCATGGATCGGGAGATAAAGGGATCCTTAGGATCCCCTTATCTCTACATGGCAGCTAGAGGGTTAACTGGCCCACTGACATCCTCATATATATGGTGAGGTTGTCAGTGGGTGGGGGGGGACCTGGAGGCTTGGCTGACATCCAAGATGTCAGCCCCCCTCCAGGTTTGAATCGCATTTTGGCGCCAATTGGCATCTCCCTAGCTTCAATGGTTGGGGAGATAGAGGGCTCCGAAGGAGCCCCCCCCTCCCCTCCATTGAAACACATGGGGGCACCTTCTGATGACGTCACCACGCAGCGTGGCGACGTCATCAGCCTCGCCTGCCCATGTAAATCACATGGGCAGGCTTCCTCCCTGCCAGATCGCCGTGGGATCCGACGAGGGAGGTGAGTATCGGGCGGGAGGGGGATTTGGCGCCGCTGACGTACCCTGTACGTCCGTGGGTCTAAGGGAGACCCGAGTACAGGACGTACAGGGTACGTCAGAGGTCCTTAAGGGGTTAATAAATGTTAAATGGGTGCTTACCCTATTGACGTGCTTATGCACTCCTACTGTATATGTATAATAATAAACAGTGCTTTTTTCTGGAAAAATAGGTGGGGTACTCTCACGCTGATTATTATGACTATTTTCATGTCCTAATAAACAATAGTTGTAGTTCACTTAAAGGAAGACACTATAAAAGGGAACCATATTTTTTTAATACTGTGTTCCTTTAAATGAACTACAACTATTGTTGTAACCCTATGGGGGTTATCCAGAAAATTCTGTATTGCAGTGCAGTTAGCTGTTTTTTTTTTGTAACGCTGGCACCGAGTGGATAATTCCCTAGCATTTGTGAGCACCACAGCAATGAAACTCAGTTTTGCTGAGTATGTATGAGCTCCACAGCAATGAAATTCACAGTAATGTGCATTGTGTATGAGCTCCACAGCAATGAAATTCGCAGTAATGTGCAGTGTGTATGAGCTCCACAGCAATGAAAAATCACAATAATGCACAGTGTGTATGAGCTCCACAGCAATGACACTCACAGTAATGCGCAGTGTGTATGAGCTCCACAGCAATGAAAATCACAGTAATGCACAGTGTGTATGAGCTCCACAGCAATGACACTCACAGTAATGCGCAGTGTGTATGAGTTCCACAGCAATAAAACTCCACTATCTACCAAGTACTGTTTGAATAATATTGGGGTACTCCAATGAGAGGGTGTTTGACCTTGAGAACACCCCACATGGTGGTAACAGCAGGACCAGGAGCCACTGCAGGAGGAGGAAGGAGCATCATGCTCTCTCCTGTTAATTTGGGCTGGTGGTGAGGTACTGAGTGGTGAGGTGCCGGTACTGAGTACCGGCGAGTACCCCCTGAAAAAAGCCCTGAATACATAAATATAATAATGGCATAATGTTATGGGGTGATGTAGGGTAAGACCATATCAGCTTTAGAAATGAAGAGGAATATCAACATACATGTTCCTCAGCCATATGATCACTAAAGAAATCATTTAAAGAAATGTTTACTTCATAATAAATGCCTCCTCACAAATAAATGCCTCATCACGAGCCTTTTGGAGTGAGAGTCAAGAGATATGGACATAGGGGGATGGGGGGAGTAATAGGATTTCATGTTTGGCTTTTCCTGTTGTAACAGTTTACAAGATTTTACACTTTCGGGCTTGGAGTGTCCCTTTATCTTTGTATTCTTCCACAGGCTTCGTCATGTCAGCCGTATTCTCGCCAAAACCTGATACACGTACCGAATTTACACTCATTCTGTCATGATCCTAAGCCCAGTATCACCTTGATTGCGGCCTACCAAATCCCAGTTAGACCTCAGATGTGTCTAGCGTTAGGCCCTGGCCTAGACAGTCTTTATCTCTAAATTTGTGTAGCGTGTTTATTTATAACTTTATTTTAATGGTTTCATTGTGTGGAGGGGGATGGAGGTAAATTAATCTTAATTTTTTTTCCAGATTTGTCCACCTTCACTGTACAAAACCCAAGCGTCATCAGTGGCGCCGCCATATTGGCAAGCAATTCCATAGCAGCCTAGTGAGGCCAACCAGGCCTCCTGCTACAGAAACGTACATTTGATATGTTTTCTTTATATTAAGTGAAGCACATGGCGCCCTTAAAACCCTTGTCTGCTGCTAACAAGGCTCATGGCAGTGATTAATGGACATGCCCGGCTGCGGCCTGATTGCTTATCAGCGGTATTGTCAGGAGATGCCCTCGCCACGCCACAGACTTCTCTCACTTCTTCCTCGCCAGCCGAGGAGGAAACGCCAGGCGTCTTGCTTCTTGGAACGGAATCGGCTCTACAGGACTGACTGCTCCGTGGCCTTTCCTGTCAGGCAGCCCTCCTCAATTGTATTACACATGAAAAAAAAAAGGGAAATGTTTAAAACAAGCAAACGGAGCACGTCGCCCAGGCTTGATAACCGGGGCACGCTTAGTCACTCAGCCCTTCAAAGGATCCGATAGACTTTGCAGGAAGGTGTGGTCGCAGTTATTAAGGAAAGGACACGTGGAAACTAATTTCAATGGCATCAAGCACATAAAATAATTATTATTAATGATGGAGTGGAAAGTGGACACGCTCCAAACACAACCAATACATATTACAACAAATCACAATAAACAATAGTCAACATTCCAGTAATAAAGCAGAGATTAAGTGCAATACAGCGGATTTTATCACTCTATATAAACATAGCTATACATATATATATATATATAATGAGAAACCATATTAATATATATACTGCCTGGCCAAAAAAGTCACCACACTTGGCTCCACAACTAAGCAGATAGGTGTGAGCCTTCCATTGGACAATTACTGCAGTAATTCTGAAAATTCCGAATGAGCAGATTTTTCCATCAATGCATTTTTTCTTGCGCAATTTTACTGTACTTTGCGCATCCTATACTTAACATGGGGAGTGCAAACGTCCATTAGTGTTCCGATAAGTAAATAATTGCATAGCGCTAGCGCGAATTTCCATAGGGATGTGGACAGCCATATTTTAACACCTTCTAAAAGCTGGGGCTACATGATTCTGCGTTTGCAAAATCATGTAGCACCCCCTAAAATCACCCCCAATAAATGCAATATTCACCTCTTAGGCTAGGGTCAGACGAACGCATTTTTCACGTTGTCCGTGAAAAAGTGCGTTCGAACGAACGTACGTATTTTTTCCCGGAATATGCGATAGCGGTCATACGATGCGCCTTTTCGTCCGTGATTTTGTACGGATCATCAATAAAACACTTTTTGTGTCTGGACGTTATGTTGGCCGACATTAGCAGCGTCTGACGTCTCCTAATCACACACACACACGCCGCTATGCGGCCGCAGCGCACTCTGTACGTCAGTAGTAGCGGTTTGACGTTCTCGAAAAAATGCGTTCGTTGGTCACTTGCGTTGCACGGACGAACTTTCGTGCGGCCGTTCGTCGTATGTTCCCCGGCATTGGACGTCATTTGCTGCTAGCACGGCCGTGATTTCGTGCGGCTAAACGCATGTGAAAAATGCGTTCGTCTGACCCTAGCCTTAACCTGCAGCGAGAAGGGTGTGCCCGATCTGGTGCTCTTGTTTCCTGGAGCAGCGTGAGACCAGGAACAAAGAGTTCCCAGTCTCCCTCTGCATTTACTCCGACGCACTGCGTGATCTCGCGAAAGCTGGCGGTCCAGAAGTGCAACCCTCCATAGAGTCCAATGGACTCCATGAGGTGATACTTGCGGCGGCATGGAAGCACTACCGCGACTATCCCTGCGCTCCAGGGTAAAGGTGCATGAGGTAGCACTTCCCCCAGAATATCGTGTAGGATGGGGACGCTACGGGGAGATCTGCAGGTGCCAGTTTTCTGCGTCAGCGTCCCCATGTTAGTGCAAACTATGGAATAGCGCCCTTAGGCTTAAAATGATGAATTGTTTTGGTTTTCTTGCTGTCTCTGTGGTATTTGACAATCCTATGAATTTCACTATATACGTTGCTAAGTTTGTCATTAGCCGTCCACAGGACCCCCTGTGGTGATTGGGCTGTTGAACATATAGCCCCTGGAGGCTGGTTTCGACAGTCATTACCTCATTCTAGGATTAAGTGAGATTTAATAGGAAACACATTTACATTTTTTTCTGCTTTTAACGTTTTTAAGCAAAACTTAATAGAAAAATTCCGCATATAAAAGACATTCAGGGTTATTCAAAGAGAATGGAAAAGTCACTGCACGTTCGGTGACTTTTCCTTCCCTTCAATTCGGTGCGATTTGGCGAACCCATTTCGGCGACCCTGCGGTGCATTCATTAAGCACCACAGGGCCGTCGTAGTGCAGGGAAAAGCCGCCGCAAACCCGACAAACCCTCACCGCAAAACCCGCCGAACGCACACTGAAACCCGCAAAAACATCTGGATTAACCCTGCCAAACATGCCGGAGAAACCCGATCTGCCGCAGATCACAGCGCAGAGCAGCCGCTGGAAAAACCCGACACCACAGATGAAGGAGGTGAAAAGAAACAAGTACGCTTGAATGTTTGAAAATTTAAACGCTGTTTGCAAAGAAACTACAGAACGAAAATTTATGAAATTTACATATAAGATCCAATGAATGATAATAAAAAGGGCTGTTACAGAAAAAACGATTTAAAAAAACAAACGGAAGAATTTTGTTTCGCAAAAAAGTCACGAAAAATGCCTAAAAGATCCTAAAAAAAAATCTAAAAATTTACTGCAGAATATTATAATCAACGGTTTATTAGATATTGAATTAAAACGGGAATATTTTTAACATTGAAGCCTATGGGATTCTCCTGAATAAATCTGCCGCATGAAACCACCGAACAGCAGGGAAATTCGGCAACTTTTCACTGCTGCTTTTTGTTCTCTGACTAGACAAAGCATTGCTTCTCTATGGGGATTTCACTGCCCTTGAACAGGCACCGTATGTGCAGGCAATTCGCCAACATTTGGCAAACTGCCTGCTCTCCGAATAGCCAAATGGCCAGGAAAGGTAACCGAATGCTGAATTTCACCGTTCGGTTCCCTTTCGGCCACAATTCGGATCTCTTTAAATAACCCTGATACAGGTCTATACACTAAGGCTAGGGACAGATGAGCGCATTTTCTGCGGCCACCGTCAAAATGTACGTCGATGCGTGCGCACGCATTTTTTCACGGAATACGCTTAAGTGGTCAGACGATGCGCAATTCTGGACGTATTTCATGAGGATGGGGTGAAAAGAAGTCTAGGGAAATCCGGCTGTTTGAACGTTATGTTGGCCGCACACTAGCAGCGTCTGACATCTCCTAATCACGCACACACGCTGCTATGCGGCCGCAGCGCACTCTGTACGTCAGTACCAGCGGTTTAACGTTCTCGAAAAAATGCGTTCATTTTCCACTTGCGTTGCGCGGCCGGACTTTTGTGCGACCGTACTTCGTATATTGGCTGTCATTGCCTGTCATCTGCTGCTAGTGCGGCCGTGATTATGTGCGCCAGAACGCGCGTTCGCACTGCCTCAGTCTGACCCTAGCCTAAAGGTGAAACTCCGGAGAATTGGCAGGAGTGAAAATTCTAGGTCAAAATAGTCAAACCAGAAAAATTCTCCCATTCATCTCACTTTCCAAACCACTAATTGGTCTACATTGTTCTCTTCTTCTCCTGCCAATTCTCCGGAGTTTCACCTTTTAGCGAATACGAATAGACCGGATAGATGTTATTGCAGTTATATACAAAAGCGTGCCATTGGTGCATGAACATTTTTTTAAGATGTCTTTACCAAATATATATATCTATATATAGCCTATTTATTTGCATATGCGCTATCTATCTACCCGTCCGTCTATCTATTTATCTGCAGTATCTAACAATCTCTCTATCATCCATCAGTTTATGTTTACACATTATCCGGTGCTTCCTGCTCACATTTATGCCGTCACTCACTCTGTCACATATTATTATTATTATTATCATTTATATAGCGCCAACAGTTTCTGCAGCGCTTTACAATAACCAAAGGGAGCGAAATACAAGTAAACGGACGTAAGATGGAAACAAGAGGTGTAGAGGGCCCTGCTCATAGGAGCTTACAGTCTATTCTCTCACAAAGGAGGTTCCCAGAAGTTTCATCATCTCCCATTAAGGCCTGAATACCCATAAGGCTTAGAGGGGGCTGCTGCTCCATACCAATGCCCCAAATTATACCTGTGAACCAGAGGCCTGTTCAATACCTCAGCAGCTGCTGAGTTGCTGCAGCGCAGCAATTCAGTTTGCTGCAGCAGTGTCGTTGAAGCCTTTGGATGCGAATTTTGAATCCAAAATGGCCGACGATTTCTTAATGAAAAATTCAGATTATTATATTTTGTCCGAGTGATCCGAAAAACAAAGAGAAGCAGTCAGCACAATTCTGTTTTGTATGCACACACCACAAATGATAGTTTTTAATGAATAAACGTTATGTTTACTTCTGAAACAATATATAAATTGAACTGTAATATATGTCTATGTGAAGGGGGAAATAATAAATAAATATTTTGTGCTTTGGTGAACAAAAACCTCAAAATTAACATTGCTGTACGGAATTATTACTTGCTTCGAGGCGGCGGCCATCTTGCTGTACGGCATTGTTACTTGCTTCATGGCGGCGGCCATCTTTAAAACGTCACACTCAGCATCTCCTCGGGTCGCTGCAAGTGCTAGGTTAGCACTGCTGAGCGCTGAGCGGTTGAACGGCGTTCAATGGCAAGTTGCTAACTTAGCACTTGCAGCGGCTGAGGTATTGAACAGGCCTCAGTAATTGGTGTTGTACCTCCATATTGGAAAGGGATAGGGGAAAGGTGAAAATGGAGTTGAGAGTGACTGGACAGACTGGTTTGATGGGGGTAAAAATGTTGAGGCAAAGGAACAATGGAGGATAAAAAATAGGACAGAGACCACCCAAAACATGCAGCTTTAGGCACCTGAATCCATTAATCCAGCTCTGAGGGATCACGTGGCAGCTTCACTGATACCGCTCATGGACAAACGGGCCTAGAGCAGGGCTGTCAAACTCTGGTCCCTCAGGTGTTTCTGATCTACAGCCTCCATGATTCTCTGGCCAACTCCTACATTGGAAAAACTCTGGGAATTATAGGCATCAACATCTGGTGGGGGGAGGGGGCTGTGAGTTTGACAACCCTGTGGCCTAGAGGACCTAGCAGGGCCTAGTTTTTTTTCTCCACGATTTTGTAACCGTGTTTGTTCAAATGAGCACATTAGGCGCACCCAATGTTGAGATGAGTCACCTAGGATTAGGGTTGCCAGGGCGGCCATGTTTTCCTGGACACATATTACTTCATGCTGAGGAAGAGCACAGGGAAAAGTGCTGCCCAGCAGCATGTTTATTTCATATGCTGCGGGGAGAGAATTGAGGCAGTTCACCTGAGGCAGATTCCTTTTTCATTTTTTGCCTTCAGCATATTTATTCTGCAGGGTTGTATTTTTCATCATGAATAAATAATATGTGTACGGGAAAACATGGCCGACCTGCCACAACCCTAATTGTGACCAAGGCCTCGTAAGCATCTGTGATATGATAATTTTACACATATAGTTTAGGCTAGGGTCAGACGAGCGCATTTTGTACGACTGATTTTTGACTGATGTAGCAGGGAAAATAAATTACAATGATAAAACATTCTGTCCGTCAAAAATGCTGGACGTATAAATGCAGTCCGTCTGACCATGCTCCATCACTCACACACAAAGCTATGCGGACGTTGTGGACGTGGCGCACTCCGCACGTCCGTTCTAGCAGTATTACGTTCTTGCCTAACCTGCGTCCGTTTGCAGCGTCCGTCATGCGTCCGCAGTTCTGTGCTCACGTACTTCGTGTGTGGGGCTCCATTTAACACAATTGTATGCTATCACGGACGTACTTATGTGCGGCAACACGGTCGTTAACACTGCGTTCGTCTGACCCCAGCCTTAGGCTAGGGTCAGACTAACGCATTTTTCGCGTTGTCCGTGAAAAAGTGCGTTCGAACGAATGGACGTATTTTTTCACGGAATACGCGATAGCGGTCATACGATGCACATTTTTGTCCGTGATTTTGTATGGATCATCAATAAAACCCTTTTTGCGTCTGGACGTTATGTTGGCCGGACGTGTGCAGCGTCTGACGTCTCCCAATCATGCAAACACGCCGCTATGCGGACGCAGCGCACTCTGTACGTCAGTACTAGAGGTTTGACGTTCTCGAAAAAATGCGTTGTTTGCCACTTGCGTTGCGCGGCCGCACTTTTGTGCGGCCGTTCTTCATATGCGGCCCGGCATTGGACGTCATTTGCTGCTTGTGCGGCCGTGATTAAGTGCGGCTAAACGCACGTTAAGGCTAGGGTCAGACTGAGGCAGTGCGAACGCGCGTGCAGCCGCACTTAATCACGGCCGCACTAGCAGCAGATGCCGGGCAATGACGGCCAATATACGAAGTACGGTCGCACAAAAGTCCGGCTGCGCAACGCAAGTGGAAAATGAACGCATTTTTTCGAGAACGTTAAACCACTAGTACTGACGTACAGAGTGCGCTGCGTCCGCTAGCGGCGTGTGTGTGTGATTAGGAGACGTCAGACGCTGCTAATGTCCGGCCAACATAACGTCCAGACACAAAAAGTGTTTTATTGATGATCCGTACAAAATCACGGACGAAAATGCGCATAGTATGACCACTATCACGTATTCTGTGAAAAAATGCGTCCATTCGTTCGAACGCACTTTTTCACAGACAACATAAAAATGCGTTCGTCTGACCCTAGCCTTATACTGCGCTCGTCTGACCTTAGCCTTAGCCGTACCAGAAGTGAGTGGACATGCCAGTAAGGTGTACATGTTTCTTAAAAGCTGCTTACCCCCCACCTGTCTTTCAGAAGGTCCGGAGAATTGAAATATAAGACATACTTTAGTGCCAAACCAGTAAATAGGGCTAAACATCCCTCCCAAGAGAAACAGGATTTAGTGACAGGTCTCGCCTTCCACAAAGGCATTTCAGGCTTTTTTTTTGTCTAGTTCTCTGAATTTTAAATGAAATAACATCCTAATTCTCCATTCTGCCCTTTATATCGATGCTAATGTTTCTTCCTGAAATAGGTATAGACTTTCATACGGGGAGAACACAATCTGCGTAGAGAAGGATGGATGAAAAATAAAGAGAGGCAGAAAGATGTCGGAAAGGAACATAGAACACATTTGTTCTTAGACACTTGTGGCTCTGTTCCCCTGGCTTGGCCTTGGGACTTTGAAACACACAGAAAAAAGAAAGTATCTGTATTATGGGGACTGTTAATGTCCCCTTGGGTTGGTCATTGAGTTTTAGGTTCCCATGTGCCTGCGGGCTGCCCATTCTCTTCCTTTCACTCCACCATCTGCCGCTGGAAATTCCTTCAAACCTTACTCTCTTTTGACGTCCAGGGATTGGGTTTCCCCTCTTTTGTGGACCTGTGCTGTGTGAGAAATCCAACCTGTGATCAGGAAAGGTGGGAGGAACAGTGTATAATGGGAAGAAAAAAAAGTAATAGTTACTGTATAAACAGCAGACATTCTGTTCTAGTATATTGTTACTGAGAGTGATCAGAGGAAACACTAAAACCGCAAGAAAAATCACAAAGTCTCAGTTTATTTTTAAGGTATATATTACTTTACAATCAATCAGTTTGCTCTTTACACGTATACATTTGTTGAAAGGGTAATACATATTTATATAGTATATGGACACCAGCTAAATACATCCTATGGGCTCTATTACATTCTTAACGCAAAAACGCACGCTAAACGCGTGTTTTTTTGCGCGAAGCGTTAAACGTTAATGCACGAAAATCACCGCTGGAATTACATTCCTCGCGCACTTTTTCCTCCGTCGGGAAATTGCGCTCGTAAAACCAACACGCAAAAATGCGCGCAAAGTACCGTTGCGTGCAGAAATCAGTGAGCACAATGTAATTTTTAACACGAGTCTATCAAAGTGAGGTTATTTTTGACGCGAGTCTGTCATTTTTGTGCGGACTGCGCACAACAGACGTTTGTTCTGACGGAAGACAAGGTAGTGGCCGTCATTTTTGACGGATCTAGTAAAAAAAACGTGCGGATCGACGTTCTCCGTTGTGAATCCGCAGTTTGGTACGGTCAGGTTGTTACAATTTGCCGTTACCACCAGCTTTTAAAAGATGTTAAAATTATGCACGCAAACGTTGTCCGTTAAATTTTGCGCTAAGATTGTAGTACCATCCGCGTACCAGCGCACAAACGCATTTGCGCTCACAATGTTAAGTATAGGATGCTCGCACTAAATTGCGCTCGGAAAGGGTTTGCGCAGGGTCACTCGCGTTAGACGTTAACGCGCATCATCAGAGTTATTCAGAGAGAGGTGAAAAGCAGAATGGCTGGAGAATGGAAAATTCTAGGTCAAAATAGCCAGACCAGAAAAATTCTCCCTTTTATTTCACTTTCCAAATCGACTATTTTGACCTAGAATTTTCCATTCTCCAGCCATTCTCCTGCTTTTCACCTCTCTCTGAATAACCCTGTTTGTGTGTGGACATCGTAATACGAAGTTCAGCGCAAACGGTTTTGCCCCTCGCGGTAATGCGCTTTTGCGCGCGCGCACAATTGTGCGCGAAGAATGTCCGTGCAACGCAAGTGGCCAACGAACGCATTTTTTTGAGAACGTGATACCGGTAGTACTGACGTACAGAGTGCGCTTCGGCCGCATAGCGGCGTGTGTGTGTGATTAGGAGACGTCAGACGCTGCTAATGTCCGCCAACATAACGTCCAGACACAAAAAGTGTTTTATTGATGATCCGTACAAAATCACGGACGAAAAGGCGCATCGTATGACCGCTATCGCGTATTCCGGGAAAAAATACGTACGTTCGTTCGAACGCACTTTTTCACGGACAACGTGAAAAATGCGTTCGTCTGACCCTAGCCTTAGGCTGTGGTCACACGGGCGCACTAGTAATCTGTAATGACACCATCGAGCTAAAACCTTGTGAGACCTGAGCGGGGACCCACAATCTAATAGCACTGTTGCCCGTTCTTAGGACCCTCATGAAATTTACTTTTGCACTCTATATTAGCCTTGGCTCTTAATCTTAGACAGCCACTAGATAACACTCCAAGGGCCCTATTACATTCTTTGCGCACAATTGTGCGCGTGCGCAAAAATGCATTAACGCGAGGTGCAAAACCCTTTGCGCTGAATGTCGTATTACAACGTTCGCTCAAAAAATGTGCGTTAATGTTTAACGCGGATGGACCTGCGCGTGCGTGATGAACTGTGCGCGTCCTATACTTAACATTGTGAGCGCAAATGCGTTTGTGCGCTGGTACACGCATGGTATTACAATCTTCGCGCAAAATTTTACGCACAACGTTTGCGCGCATGATTTTAACGTCTTTGAAAAGCTGGTGGTAACGGCAAATTGTAACAACCTGACCGTACCAAACTGCGGATTCACAACGGAGAACGTCGATGCGCACGTTTTTTTACTAGATCCGTCAAAAATGACTGAAACTACCTTGTCTCCCATCAAAACGTACATCTGTTGTGCGCAGTCCGCACAAAAATGATGGACTCGTGTCAAAAAATGACAGATGCGCATCCAGAAATGATGGATGCGCGTCAAAAAATGACGGACTCGCGTAAAAAAATGACGGACTCGCGTAAAAAAATTACAGACTTGCGTTAAAAAATGACAGACTTGTGTAAAAAAATGACGGATGCGCGTCAAAAACCCTACTTCACGCGCATTTTTGCACGTCGGTTTTACGAACGTTATCTTTTGATGGATGAAAAATGCACGAGGATTGTAATACTACCGTTAGTTTTCGAGCATTAATGCTTAATGCTGTGCGCAAAAAATCTGCGCGCTGCGCGAGCGTTTTTGTTTTAGGAATGTAATAGGGCCCCAAGTTTCTCTCATTGAGTTTGTGGCACAGCTGGAATAGGATGGGAGCTGTCAACATTAACGAGTGGGGCCCCAGTGTGTTGAATTCAGCATTCACCACAGGGTCCACGAAGGGCAGGGAAAAGTCACCGAAAAACCGCCGAATCAAAATGAAAAACTGCCGAACGCACCTGACGATCCACCGCAAACCGAAAAAAGTTGGCGATCTGCCGAACACAGCACCGACCAGTTGCCGAAAAAGCGGACGCACGGGATAAAAAGAAAGAAACAAAAAAAAACACACCGCGACTTTGAAAAGCTGTTTGCAAAAAAACTACTGCACGAAAATACCTGGAATTAATATATAAGGTCCTATGAATAATAATAAAAAGGTCTGCTGCAGAAAAAAATACAGAAAAATGCCTAGACGATCCAAAACAATAAATAGACTTTTTGCTGCAGATTAAAAGAATAAACGGTTTGATAAAAATTCAATAAAAACGGGGAATATTTTTAACATTGAAACCTATGGGATTCGCCTGACTACACCTGCCGAATGAAACCACCGAAGAGGGCATTTCACTGACATTTCAGTGCTGTTTGGTGTTGTCTGAATAAATTAACCATTCCTTCTCTATGGGGATTTCACTGCAGTGGAACAGCACTGTATTTGGCGAATTTGCCAGCTTTCTCAATAGCCGAATGGTCTCGAAATTGCACCATACTGAGAAATTCCCTGTTTGGTGCCATTTCAGGTCCAGTTTGGCTGTTTTTGAATAATCCAGCAAGTGTGGTTGAAACGTTGTTTCTTTCACCCGAGGAATAAATCCAAAACTTCATAATTGGTTTGGGTGCTGTTGACTTTTTTTTATTGCGTTCATTATATGGATGTCTGGGAGTGACGTCCTTAACCATACCGTACCGGCTGGATGGAGTAGAGGTAACATCACTGCTCTATAACCGTGGTGTCACAGGTTCGATCCCAGCCAGAGCACCTCTCCAGTAAGTGTCCTTGGGCAAGACACCCAACGGTACACACTTGCCTGCCACACAATATCAGCTATGGAGTCCAGTGGTAACATCTCTACCCTTCGACCGTGGAGAAGCAACTCAAGGTCCCGTTCGGCCAATCCCTCCGGTACAACGGTGGAGAAGTCTCGACTTTATGAGAAGCGGGTTCAACCTAACCACCAGGTCTCTGATTATCCCTACAATCAGGGAAAGACGATTCGATCCCACCCAGAATACACCACCAGCGAGTGTCCTTGGGCAAGACACCTAACGATGTGGATGCGCCGACCTCACAAAATACCTGTACATCTCATAGATTGTAAGTTCCATTGGGAACAGGATCCCTCAGAATCAGGCCGTATCATCCATGTGTGGTATTCCAATGTATCAACTCCTTGTACACTGATCTTGTAAAGCGCTGCGGAATATGTGGAGCTATATAAATAAAGGATAATAATAAAATAACCGCTTGCTTCCACTGGCAGAGCGAATAACCTTGAACGTTTCCGTCTATGCTTGAGAGTTGTGGAACATACAGACACCGTGAAGTGTTCTCCTTGGATTTAAGGCATAAAAGATGCACAAAGAAACCCTTACTAAATGCCATTAACTTCTTCCTTTCTTTTATCCCACATGCACAATATCTCCTTTGGGCCACCTTGTAACCTGTAACCAGATAACTGCGGACTTTGGTCCCTTGAAGACATTGTTATCTTGCGAACTCCTTAGGGCAAATACAAATACACAGGAGAGGAAGTGGAGGTTACAACAAAGGGTTCATGAGAAACAGTATTGTGCTGTAAAACTTAACTATATCTTTAACCCATTGTCCAACACCCTGGGAGCCAGCAGGGAGGTATATTACACAGCTCAGAGAGGTCTATCTAGTGGTGGAACATTCAATGGAGCAATTGGACGCCTCGGGCCACCATGAATTTTACTTGGTATTATCACTTATATTGCTATTTTGTCAATGTTTGAGTAAAAGTTTAGCAAAACCTTATACTTTCTTTTGATGCTGTAATAATCGATAGAGGGGGCCACGTCCTAAAACATAAGTGTAGAGACCCACCAATATATCTGCCCCAATTAAGAGTTGTCTCCTCACTCTTAACCCACAACACCACACTCAAATGATACTAACACGCTTGTATATATCATCATAACGATTTCCTGAATCCCAGTACATTTATTTATAAAAATATGGAATGGGTTTTAGGGAAATATTATGATACTCATAATCATTATCATATATTGATTGTAACTTAAGGAAATATATGATTGAACACCTAAATAAAAGCGTCATAGAGTGTGGGGAAAATGGGCCCTCTGTTTCTTCTTCAAAAATAGTGGGTGGACTGCATTCCTAGGTATTCTCATTCAACTTAAGCCCTGAATTGATTGATAGATAGATAGATAGATAGATAGATAGATAGATAGATAGATAGATAGATAGATAGATAGATAGATATAGATAGATGCTGAGATAGATAGATAGATAGATAGATAGAATATAGATAGATGCTGAGATAGATAGATAGATAGATAGATAGATAGATAGATAGATAGATAGATATAGATAGATGCTGAGATAGATAGATAGATAGATAGATAGATAGATAGATAGATAGATAGATAGATAGATAGATAGATATAGATAGATGCTGAGATAGATAGATAGATAGATAGATAGATAGATAGATAGATAGATAGATAGATAGATACTGATATAGATAGATACTGAGATAGATAGATGGATAGATAGATAGATAGATAGATAGATAGATAGATAGATAGATAGATAGATAGATAGATGCTGAGATAGATAGATAGATAGATAGATAGATAGATATAGATAGATGCTGAGATAGATAGATAGATAGATAGATAGATAGATAGATATAGATAGATGCTGAGATAGATAGATAGATAGATAGATAGATAGATGCTGAGATAGATAGATAGATAGATAGATAGATAGATATAGATAGATGCTGAGATAGATAGAGATAGATAGATAGATGCTGAGATAGATAGATAGATAGATAGATAGATAGATATAGATAGATGCTGAGATAGATAGATAGATAGATAGATAGATAGATAGATAGATATAGATAGATGCTGAGATAGATAGATAGATAGATAGATAGATAGATAGATAGATAAGATAGATACTGATATAGATAGATACTGAGATAGATAGATGGATAGATAGATAGATAGATAGATAGATAGATAGATAGATAGATAGATAGATGCTGAGATAGATAGATAGATAGATAGATAGATAGATAGATAGATAGATATAGATAGATGCTGAGATAGATAGATAGATAGATAGATAGATAGATAGATATAGATAGATGCTGAGATAGATAGATAGATAGATAGATAGATAGATAGATAGATAGATAGATGCTGAGATAGATAGATAGATAGATAGATAGATATAGATAGATGCTGAGATAGATAGATGGATAGATAGATAGATGCTGAGATAGATAGATAGATAGATAGATAGATAGATAGATATAGATAGATGCTGAGATAGATAGATAGATAGATAGATAGATATAGATAGATGCTGAGATAGATAGATAGATAGATAGATATAGATAGATAGATATA
>CM019069.1:138045408-138170408 GCA_009667805.1 Leptobrachium leishanense | reverse complement strand
ATAGATATAGATAGATGCTGAGATAGATAAGTAGATAGATAGATAGATATAGATAGATGCTGAGATAGATAGATGGATAGATAGATAGATGCTGAGATAGATAGATAGATAGATAGATAGATAGATGCTGAGATAGATAGATAGATAGATAGATAGATAGATAGATAGATAGATAGATAGATAGATATAGATAGATGCTGAGATAGATAAGTAGATAGATAGATAGATATAGATAGATGCTGAGATAGATAGATGGATAGATAGATAGATGCTGAGATAGATAGATAGATAGATAGATAGATAGATAGATAGATAGATAGATAGATAGATGCTGAGATAGATAGATAGATAGATAGATAGATAGATAGATAGATAGATAGATAGATAGATAGATAGATATACAGGGTTATTCAAAGAGATTCGAAAGTCACTGCACGTTCGGTGACTTTTCGTTCTCTTCAATTCGGTTCCTTTTGCCGATCCCATTTCGGTGACCCTGCGGTGTATTCAGCAAACACCACAGGGTCCCAAATTGCAGGGAAAAGCTGCCGCAAACCCGATGAAAACGAACTGCAAAACCCACCGAATGCACGCCGAAAACCCTCAAAAACATCTGGATTAATCCGTCGAAAAACCCAAGCAGGAGCCGATCACACGCAGCGAAGAAGCCGAACAGGAGCCGAATCACACAGAGCCGAAGCAGCTGAGACACAGAGGAGACAGTGAATAAATTAGCAAAACCATTTGTATGAATCTGTGAAAATGAAACGCTGTTTGCAAAGAAACTACTGAGCGAAAATATCTGAAATTTGCATATGAGGTCCAGGGAATGATAATAAAGAGGGCTGTTACAGAAAAAAGAAGTAAACTTAAAAGAAAAAAAAGAAATGGGACTTTTAAAAAAAATAAAAAAAAAATCAGAAAAATGCTTAAAGTATCCTAAAAAATCTATAAATAAAGAGACTTTTTGCTGCAGAATTTTATAATGAATGGTTTATTAGATATTTAATTAAAACAGGAATATTTTTAACATTGAAGCCTATGGGATTCTCCTGAATAAATTTGCCGAATTAAACCACCGAATGGTCATTAGGGGAACCTTTCACTGCTGGTTTGTGTTCTCTGAATAGCTGAAGCAGTGCTTTTCATGGGGATTTCACTGCCCTCGAACAGGCACCGAACAGGCACCGTATGTGCAGGCAATTCGCCAGGATTTGGCGAATTGCCTGCTCTCTGGATAGACGAATGGCCAGGAAAGGTAACTGAACGCTGATTTTCAGCGTTCGGTTACCTTTCTCAAGCAATTCGGAGCTCTTTGGATAACCCTGATAGATAGATGCTTAGATAGATAGATAGACAGACAGATAGATAGATAGATAGATAGATAGATAGATAGATAGATAGATGCATAGATAGATAGATATATAGAATCAAAAGGTGTATATATAAATATATACACTATACAGTGTGGGCACCTGCTAAATTGATCTAGCGTTTAGATAAAGTGCTAAGATAAAGTGCTAATAAATAGTCAGATGCTGCCTATAACATGGTTAAAAACACATATAAAAAACCAAAATATGTATCATAAAAGGACAAAGGCGGAAACAGAACCATACGGCGCATCCAGGTTAATTAATAAGTGAACATGCAAAAACTTATATCAGCAATGCTGAAAGAAAGTGCAACAGTGCTTGATGTCAATTTATAATATCATCATTATTAAAAGTGCACGTGCATGGAGTTAACTCCAAAAGCAGAGTCCAATATACGAAAAAAGTGCTCAAGTGGGTAATTGTCCAATACTCAAGAAAATCGGAGGGAAGGATGTGTTGATCTTCTCTAAAGTGCTGGTATCAAATTCGTTTGTTCATCAACGTTCCTCAAAAAAAACACATCATAAAAAAACGATAATAGTGCAGATAATCATTATTATTATTATTATTTTCTTTATTTATAAAGCGCCAGCATATTCCGCAGCGCTGTACAATAAGCACAGTATAGACAGGGTTACAATACATTGAACAACATTTGTTGTTCACAGGGTTGGTCAGAATGTTTTAGCCAGAATATAGACCACTCACATTTATGGGAGCCCACAAGGTCCCGGCTCAAGGAAAGAAAGCCTTTGGCCAAATATAGGGTGGCACTCCCCTTCTTTCATCCGTAATGAATACTAGATAAAACAGAAAGAATCGGGAGACGGCACTCCCATAGCATAAAACTGTATGTAGAGGATGGTAGAGATAAAAAAGTGGACCGCACTCACCAATTCTGGAGCCTCACGATATTTAGCCTCAATGGATATAGCCTTGGGCACTCTTAAAGGTGAAGACCCAGACCCCTTTATCTCAACAGCGGACAATCCGTGTGTGTAACAAATAGATAGATATATAGATGCTGAGATAGATAGATAGATAGATAGATAGATAGATAGATAGATAGATAGATAGATAGATAGATAGATAGATAGATAGATAGATGCTGAGATAGATAGATGCTGAGATAGATAGATAGATAGATAGATAGATAGATAGATAGATAGATAGATAGATGCTGAGATAGATAGATGCTGAGATAGATAGATAGATAGATAGATAGATAGATAGATAGATAGATAGACGCTGAGATAGATAGATAGATAGATAGAGAGAGAGATAGATAGACGCTGAGATAGATAGATAGATAGATAGAGAGACGCTGAGATAGATAGATAGATAGATAGATAGATAGATAGATAGATAGATAGATAGATAGATAGACGCTGAGATAGATAGATAGATAGATAGGTAGATAGATAGAGAAATAGATAGATAGATAGATAAATAGATAGATAGATAGATAGATAGATAGAGAGAGAGAGAGATAGATAGATAGATAGATAGATAGATAGATAGATAGATAGATAGATAGATAGACGCTGAGATAGATAGATAGATAGATAGATAGATAGGTAGATAGACGCTGAGATAGATAGATAGATAGATAGATAGATAGATAGATAGATAGATAGATAGATAGATAGATAGATAGATAGACGCTGAGATAGATAGATAGATAGATAGGTAGATAGATAGAGAAATAGATAGATAGATACTGTAGATAGATAGATATTGAGATAGATACTTAGATAAATATAGATACTGAGATGGATAAATAGATATATACTGAGATAGATAGATAGATAGATAGATAGATAGATAGATAGATAGATAGATAGATAGAGAGAGATAGATAGATAGATAGATAGATAGATAGATAGATAGATAGATAGATAGACGCTGAGATAGATAGATAGATAGATAATAGATAGATAGATAGGTAGATAGACGCTGAGATAGATAGATAGATAGATAGATAGATAGATAGATAGATAGATAGATAGATAGATAGATAGACGCTGAGATAGATAGATAGATAGATAGGTAGATAGATAGAGAAATAGATAGATAGATACTGTAGATAGATAGATATTGAGATAGATACTTAGATAAATATAGATACTGAGATGGATAAATAGATATATACTGAGATAGATAGATAGATAGATAGATAGATAGATAGATAGATAGACCCTTGTTCATTAATGGAGTGCACAGCATATGATGCAAATAATAAACCTAAAAATGATAAATAAATATTAATATTCATGATGATTTTAGATTTTAAACCTTTGTGATGCAATAAAATAATAACAAAATAAAAAGCATAATTCTAGCATAAGAAATATGGAAGCCCCAGACTTATGTCTTGACGTGTTCCATCTTAGTGACCTCATTGACTTGGTGGCCGGATAGGTCTCCTGCCCTCTCGACTCAATGTCATAACAAGCATACTACCTGCGGAGCTGTCTGCCTTCTGTCCTTGGAGGATGTGTTTGCTCCTTCTAAGACAATGAAGTCCATCTAAATGTTTACAGAGAAGGAGAACTGCCTGTTTACAGAAGAGTCTTTCCAAAAAACAAACTTCCAGCATACAATGGAAGCTTGGCATTCCCTAGAATGCATTTGGTTAATGTGTGCCTGCGTCGCATTCCAAGCCACAATACAACTGCTTACATTAGATAAATAAAGGCCTTTGTGTTTTGGCATGTAATGGCAGGGTTGGCATGCCTGAATGAATCAGTGTATGTTTACAGTAGCTGAGATAATGAGCTGTTCCTCGATGTCGTGTGGTTTTCACTGATGAAGACTGATTAACATAGGTTTGGTTGGCAACTGACCGACTGTGCCACCTCTACAGCAGCTTTCTCAACCTTTTCAGAACACAGGAAACCCATGCATAAAAATGGTTATACCCGCTGCTCATTGCCATTAGGGATGAGCTGTTCGGTTCGATGTGTTCGGAGTTCGATTCGAACATCGGCAGTTCGTATGTTCGCGAACTTCGAACATTTCCGCGTGTTCGCCGCATATTCGCCCACAATGGACCACAATGCACTTTTCCACTGCCCTGAAGCTTGTAATTGGCTACAGCCTGCACCTGACCACAGTTTAGGTGCAAGACTATGCCAATCACGGCTCAGAGTCCTGATTGGGTAAATTTTGCCCTGTTCCGCAGCACACTATATAAGGCTTCACTCAGCCACAGCGCGTGTTTTTTGAGAGGAGATTGTTGTGTTAGTGTGTGTTCTCACTGCCAGTCTGCCACCAGCTATTGGGCGGGTCTCATTTCTACAAAATATCTGGTGCACTGACACTGACGCCTATATTACCAGATTTATATCATTTTAATTTTTTGGACCACAGGGTCCAACCCTGCACTCTTCCACAATACCACAAAGGGGTTACGGTGTGACGGCACTGTTGCGACACTAAAGGCCCAATTTTAAAGCACCTATTGTTACTTTCATCCAAAGCCTGCATAAGTTTCACCATAATTTAGCCAAAAAATCACTAAACTTGTGAGGTGCCCACTGCTGCTTGTCGCTCGGCGCATTAATTCACACCCACACATTTAAGTTCATTCTAAAAGTGGATATTTATTACAGGTCACAGCATAATCCCATGTAATCAATAACAGTGCTATAACAATTGTAGTACACCCATATCTGTAAACATAACCATCCAATTATCTGTAAACATATCTTTAATCAGACAATATTAATCATAACCCCCAATCTTAACTCTTAAAATGTTAACCACACCCCTTTACCCCCAGCACTGCCTCACACCCCCGCTGTGACGAGGAGATGGATCCCACCCCGAGCACCAACAGCCTAACCCCAAACGTATGTAAAGGGTGTGTTTCTTCTCCTGCTCCTGGCCACAAAGTGAACGCTCTGGCCCCCTCGACCCAGCTTAAATGCCCTACCTGCCGACCCCTCCCCCTGATCCCCCCCACGGCCAGATCCTTTGTTTGGTTCCCGCCGTGGGGTTAACCCTTTCCGAGCCAGCAGCTTCCCAGGGCCCTCAAGGCTCTTACGCCTAATTGCTCCAGGCCGTCATTCTGCGTGTCCTAAAATGTCTCCTCTTTTCATACAGGCTGCCGTCCCAAGCAGTTGTTTATGAATAGATTAAAGGAAAACCGTTTACCGTCATTTGAAACGTAATTTTTTTGTTTTTAAATGTTTCTATACATCCTAGAAATCCGCCACTTCACGGGCAGGTTACGGGGACCTCCTAGGCACGATATTTGAAGGAATTGTTCGTTTTTATTTTTAACCCTTATTTCATGGAAAAATCACTGTTCCTTTAAAAACTTTTTTTTTTTTACTTTTTTTTCTTTGTTTCCTGTCCCCCAGGGCACTACCCGGACCCCCATACACCTTTTATGTCAAATATCTTGCATATATGCCCTCTTGCAGGGCACTCTAAAAACCAAACTTTTGAGTCCCATTGACTTGCATTGAGTTCGGTTCGTGTTCGCGTTCGAACTTGAACTTTTGAAATTGTTCGAGTTCGAATGCGAACCGAACCCGGGGGTGTTCGTCTCATCCCTAGTTGCCATGGGTGCTAGGGGGTTATTCAATAAGCAATGGTGTTTTCCGTAGTTCCAAACAACTAAGAAAATCACCATTGTTGCAACAGTGACAAACTTCAGCATCTCAAGAAATAGATATTCAAGTGACAGTAGATGAAGCTTCTCCTGCCATTGTATGATCTTCCCTTTTGTAGAATGCTGAGCTCTGTCGAAGTTGCAACAATGATGGATTTTGCCGTCGTTTGCCACTGCAGAAAAAAATACCGGTGCTTGTTGCATGAACTCCATAGCGTTTAATGTAAAACAAACAATATCAGGGTTATCCATAGAGATCCGAATGGCTGGAGAAAGGTAACCGAACGCTGAAAATCAGCGTTCGGTTACCTTTCCTGGCCATTCGGCTATCCAGAGAGCAGGCAATTCGCCAAATCCTGGCGAATTGCCTGCACATATGGTGGCTGTCTGTTCAAGGGCAGTGAATCCCCATAGAGAAGAGAAGCAATGCTTCGGCTATTCAGAGAACACAAACCAGCAGTGAAAGGTTCCCGAAATGCCCTGCCATTCGGTGGTTTCATTCGTCAGGTTTATTCAGGCGAATCCCATAGGCTTCAATGTTAAAAATATTCCCATTTTAATTCAATATCTAATAAACCGTTCATTATAATATTCTCCAGTAAAGAGTCTCTTTATTTATAGATTTTTTTAAGATATTCTAAGCATTTTTCTGGATTTTTTTTTTAAAAAAAAAATCATTTTTTTTTTAAGTTTATTTATTTTTTCTGTAACAGCCCTTTTTTATTATCATTCATTGGATCTCATATGTAAATTTCATCCATTTTCGCTGAGTAGATTGTTTCAAACAGCGTTTCACTTTTCATCGTACTGGGTTTTTGTTTCACTCCATTCGTCTGCGGTGTCGGGTTTTTCCGGCGGCTGCTCTGCGACGTGATCAGCTCCTGCTCGGGTTTCTCCAGCGTGTTCGGCGGGGTTAATCCAGATGTTTGTGTGGGTTTTAGTGTGCATTCGCCTGGGTTTTGCGTTGAGTTTTCGGCAGGTTTTCGGTGACTTTTCCATGCATTACGACGGCCCTGTGGTGCTTGCTGAATACACTGCAGGGTCACCGAAATGGGATCGCCAAATCAAGCCGAATTGAAGAGAACAAAAAGTCCCCGAACGTCAGGTGACTTTTTGATTCTCTTCGAATAACCCTGTTAGTTACTAGTATTTATTAAAGCGCTAACAAGTTCCGTAGCGCTGTACAATGGGTGAGACAGAAGAACAAATATACATACAAGTTAAACAAACAGAACAGTAGGCGAGAGGGCCCTGCTCGAGAGCTTACGATCTAAGAGGAGAGGGGTGACACACTAGGTGAGGGTAAATCGAGACCATGAAGTAGTGGGGCGCATGTGGGCTGGGTGGGAAGCTGGAGCAAGAAATATACAGTAGGGGATTATGGAGGTAGCCGATAGGCTTCTCTAAAGTAATGTGTTTTCTGAGACTTCTTGAAGGACTGGAAAGATGGGGAGAGTCTAATGTTGTGGAGGACAGAGTTTAATAGAAAGGGGGCAACTCAGAAGTCCTGAAGGTGAGAGTTGGGGGTGCAGATTTGAGGAGACGATAACGTCAGCTCATTGGCAGAGCAAAGTGGTCGGGATGGGATGTACCTGTTAATAAGGGAGGAGATGTAGGCAGGGGCGCGGTTATGGAGAGCTTTGTATGTGAGCACCAATATTTTGATTTGGATTCTAAAGGAAACAGGAAGCCAGTGTAGAGATTGACAAAGGGGTGAGGTGTGAGAGGTGTGGGAGGTGAGGTGTATGAGCCTGGCACAGGCATTCATTACAGACTGCAGAGGGAGAATCTGGGATCTCTTAAGGCCAGAGAGAAGGAGGTTACAGTAGTCAAGACGGGAGATAATAAGAGCTTGGATGAACATTTTAGCAGAGCCCTGATTAAGACAGGGACGGACGTGCGCAATGTTTTGTAGGTGGAAGTAGCAACATTTGGTTAGTGACAGAATGTGAGGAGTGACTTTAACACTTTTAGAAGGTTTCAAAGATGCTGACGATCAGAGGGCGCCCCAGGATCAACTCAAGCTTAATGACCTTAGTACCTTTGGATACAATTAAACAGATGAGACTGTGTTGAGGGAAGTGGTCATGATAATGTTACACAATGATGTTGATGGTTTGGACCACAGTTGCTACGCGATCACTACAAAAGAGAAATCCATAAAGCTGTTTTCCAGATACATAGGAAAAAAATGTTATGCTCCCTGCCTTAAACACTCCCTGAATGAAACCCAACCAAAACCCCAATTTCTAGGAAGAATCCTAACATATTTGAATTTCAAATTCTGTTCAAAATGGCCGCTTTCATATTGCAATCAATCATGACATAACTAGTGTTAGTTCATATTTCCTATTTTAGCCACAAAATGCTGCAAGCGGAGAAAGGCAGGGATTGCATTTCTAGGAAGAGAAGAAAAAAATATATAATTTTGACATATTTGACTCTCAAATTCTGTTCAAAATGGCCGCTCACTGGTTTCAGTCAAACACGATCAAACTACTATACGAATCATGATTAGGAATCACAGTTTGTCATCAGACGTTATTACAAAAGTGCACTTTTCCAGAGTAAAAAGGCTAAAATTTTATTTGTTTCTACGTTCCAGGCTCTTTAAAACTCACGCTACAAAACGAAAACAATGTGAGCTGTGCAAGCACTTAAGCAGCCGTCTCCACCAAGGACACGTTGGGTTTAAGTACCCACTAGAGACGAGTAACTGTAATGGGTTCAAAGAGCATCCTGCTCCTCAGACCCCTAAGAGGTTTGAATTACAGGTTAATGTATGATTTTTATACACATGGTTTTAGACATTTTCAGTCTCCGGTGATAATTGTACTGTTGCGTTTTTTTTAGCTTGTCCAGCAGATCTAAAAATAATATTCTCAGCATGACAGACCACATCCTCTCGTTACTGACACAGCCGCAAAATATACGATTTAAAAAGGAGCTGTCATCACAAATAATTTTGTGCATTAATCCATTTAGTTTTAGAACTTGCCCACATGTGCTTTATATATACGAAGGTAGGCCTATATGTATGTGTGAGGTCGTGGGGTGTGCGGGTAGTTGCCTGGGTAAATGTTGTGGTTATATTATTAATATTATTATCATTTTTATTAATTTTATTTGAATTATACAGGGCTGTTGTAATAAAAAAATGACTGCATGTTTTAACTGAATAAAAAGAGACCAATTTCTAATATATATATATATATGAAAACCAATGGCAACCTGCACAAAACCACAATGAATTGTGAGTGCCTGGGTGCAAAGTCCATAAGTTCATGCAGAAATCATCAGAAAGGGACGCACTCCAGGGCTTAGATCTCAAGATAAGAAGTGATGCTTTATTATAATACCATTTAAAAGTGCCCAATAGCACTGACCGACATTTCGGCCCTCTATGGGGCCTTTATCAAGGTGGACCTGTCAAGGTCCTTGATAAAGGCCCCATAGAGGGCCGAAACGTCTGTCAGTGCTATTGGGTACTTTTAAATGGTATTATAATAAAGCATCACTTTTTATCTTGAGATCTAAGCCCTGGAGTGCGTCCCTTTCTGATGATTTATATATATATATATATTATATATATATACACACTTTAAGTTATGGTGGAGGGCAAAAAGTGAGATTAAAAGCCTCCACATAGAAAATAATAAAGTGTATAATTGTAGAAGACATTTACACATCCAGCAATTCAGAGAACTGCTTTGCCCACAGAGCTCGTGTGCTACATTGCCCATATGCAGCAAGGAACTCTGGGTAGGACATGCAAATGAAGGCTCCAATTTCTTACTTTTTTGCATCCTTTCTTTTTAACACAGAACCCTCCTTGCCAGTGCTATGTCATACTCAGGGTAATTCAGCGTTCGGTTACCTTTCTTGGCCATTCGGCTATTCAGAGAGAATGTAATTCGCCAAATCCTGGCGAATTGCCTGCACATACGGTGCGTGTTCGGTGCCTGTTCGAGGGCAGTGAAATCCCCATGAAAAAGCACTGCTTCAGCTATTCAGAGAACAAAAACCAGCAGTGAAAGGTTCCCGAAATGCCCTGCCATTCGGTGGTTTAATTCGGCAGGTTTATTCAGGCGAATCCCATAGGCTTCAATGTTAAAGATATTCCCGTTCTAATTCAATATCTAATAAACAGTTCATTTTAATATTCTGCAGCAAAAAGTCTCTTTATTTATAGATTTTCTTTAGGATATTTTAAGCATTTTTCTGGATTTTAATTGTTTTTTAAAAAATTCAGATTTTTCTTCTTTTTTCTGTAACAGCCCTTTTTATTATCATTCATTGGACCTTATATGTAAATTTCAGACATTTCGCTCAGTAGTTTCTTTGCAAACAGCGTTTTACTTTTCAAACATTCATGCAAACTGTTTTGCTAATTTATTCACTGCCTTCGTCTGCGGTGTCGGCTTTTTCCGGCGGCTTCACTGCGTGTGATCGGCTCCTGCTCAGGTTTTTCCGGCTTTTTCGGCAGGTTAATCCAGATGTTTTTGCGGGTTTTCGCGTGCATTCACTGGGTTTTGCGGTTAGTATTCGTTGGGTTTTCGGCGGCCTTTCCATGCAATTCAGGGACCCTGTGGTGCTTGCTGAATACACCGCAGGGTCGCCGAAATGGGATCGGCAAAACGAACCGAATTGAAGAGAACAAGAAGTCACCGAACGTGCGGTGACTTTTCGATTCTCTTTGAATTACCCTGATAAGACTACAAAAATGCTCAAATTGCTGCAGATTTATGCTCAGCTACACCTTGTGATGTCTAGCGCGACCTCTACTATGTCACGAGTGTTATCGGATCACACATATAGAAGATAAACATAAAAAAAAGACAATCGCCACTTTCAAAGTTTAGAATTGTACTCTTGAAAAATAAGTAAACAGTCTTAATTGCTAGAAAGCTTATTCTACCAGGCTGCTGTTTTTTTGTTTTTTCTTACTTTAAAATTCTATTAAAACGCCCCGTTGATAGTTCTTATGATGCTGCGTAATATTTTCTTGATTTAGGTTGGGGTCAGATGAGCGTCATTGGAGAGCGGAAGGAACGCCCGTGAGAGTGGACGTTCCTTCCACTCGACGCCCTTCTGACCACCTCACTGAGTGCACTCAGTGCGCTCAGCACTACAATGGCTCGATCCTCCTATGGAGGATCACGCTTTGCAGCTCCATCAACGCACGTCCTAGCGCTGTGACGGAGAGACTTTCTAGATGTCCGCTGCACGACCACTGTTGCACGCGCAATTCGTGCACGCACAACAGCGTGTGGCAGTGTCACAATGGTGCGATGGATGCCGGAAGTCACGTCAGTACGGGCGCACATAGTGCGGTCATCTGACACTGGCCTTACCGGGTGTATTATTGCTACGGTGTTGAAAATGTCAGTGCTGAATGAAGCAGTTCCTCTGGCAGTGCTACCTTCTGAAAATGTAGACATCATGGTTTAATGTAATGTGACGTCCTAGAGCACAGCCATGAATTGTTCCATTGGTTTTTGGAGCCCATAACTTTGTTCTTGTGGCATGGCGGTGGCGAGGTGGGGTTTTCAGCAGCAGGAACTGTTTAAGAAATTCGCAAGAAAAGATGTCACTCCCAGACTTATCTGTCATTCTTCAGACGTTATCTAAACAGTTCTTTCCAGGTCAGGTCAAAAGTGATGGATGAGAAAAATCTGAAAATCTCTGTGTTTTTTTTTTACATTTCCTCCCATGAGAATGAAAGTCTCGGACAGCAGAGAGCGAATATATTATAATTAGGGGGTCTATTAATTAATGATCATACCGGCGCAAAGCTGACACAGCTCTGATATTATAGATCTATATTTATAGATATCATTGATCAGTTTATGGTCATAATAATTATAATTAGTATTTCTCGACAAGTCGTCCAAGCTGGCATTAGCCGAGCTCCGATCACTCACATTACCGAGTGTTCTGGGAGACAGGAGCCCATGTAATGGCGTAAAATGCATCCATGTGCAGCACCAATCCAACGTGCCGCTGAGGCGCTATGGAACGTGCGTACAAAAGCACGCAAGTTCCTAGCAGTTGCCGACTTGCACAAGGCTTCTATAATCATGTACGTATAATGGGTCATCATGAAATACCATTCTTTCATTGAAATTACCGTGACGCCACCCTTCAGGGGACTGTCATTGTAGTTCACCGTACTTTTAACCCTTTTACGCCACAGGGTGTACCATGCTGTCCCCGCGGCGGGTGGAACTCAACTGCATAGCAAGCTCCTCTGGCGTCTATGGGCCCACCCACCAGCTCACACGCGACACTCATCATTGGCTGCCGCTGGACAGCTTGAACTCAAGCCGCGCCCCTGCAGCCAATGACGCGAGTGGCACATTGGCTGCTTAGGCGGCCGGAAGACAGGCGGCCCGCCGGCATTAAGACCCACCCACCAGACACAACCCACCCAGTGGTAAGGAGTTAATCGGTCTTTCCAACTTTCTGGTGCAGTTCTTTAGCATGAATTTAAATGGTGTTTTACCACCCAGTGCGTACACCTTAGTTTCTGTCCTAGTAACAAAATTTACCACAGATTTAACCATAGTTTCCACCGGTTTTTCAATCAGAGTTGTCTAGCTGTGTTTCAAACTGTTGTTTTCAGCAGAGTTTGTATGGGAGGACTAAACATCGCCGCATTATATTCTCTGGTGTTGCGAACACCGGCGAAACCACAGTAATTGAAGAAGAGTTGCTGTTTACGCTTTTTATGTGAGAATAAGGCCTTGTCCACACCAAGCGTGGAGCAGGTGCAGACCGGATCAAAACAGCGTCCAATGTATTCCAATGGTGTTTTTTGCTCCAGTTCACATCGCAATGTTCAGTTCCAGAGCAAGTCCAGAGCAGGTGAAAAAACTGCAGCAAGCCCTATTTTACCTGCTCTGGACCCGCTCTGGAACGCATCTAAAACGTGTCAAAAATGCAACGCAACGCAACGCAATGCAATTCAATGCGATGTAAAACAATTTTACATGTGAGACAAGGTGAGAGGAAGCAGGAAATAATCAGAACAGCTAATGAAAGGTCAGAGGTAAAAGGAAGTGACCTCATAACATTGTTAGCTTCCTGGAAAAAAAAACCCAGAAAATGCTCTGGAATGCGTCAAAAAGGTGTCTAAAACGCGTCAAGATGCGTCTAAAAGCCTAGCGTGCATGAGCAGAAACCTGAGCAGATCTGCTCTTCGTTTGGTGTGAACAAGGCCTAAAGGTGACACCGATGTTTAGTGCTGTCACCTTAATTTGGGTCAACATCGTCTGCCATAGTTAGATTTTCCATCCCTAGATAGCCGAAAACCACCGTAGCTTCTACAATGGTGATTATTACCATTCTTTTCAACAGCTGTGCACCTTGACAGGTTGTGAATTACAGGGCCGGTGCTAGACTATTTTGCAACCTAGGCAAGACCAGCTACTTGCGCCCCTCCCCCAGAGAAAATTACTATATTGTTAACTGTTGAAATGCGTGGGGGAAACACACACACTGTGCGTGCGGGGGGGGGCAAACACTGTGCACAGGGACACACATACGCTGCAGGGGGGCACACACAACTGCACGGGGGGGCGCACGTTCAGTGCCCTTCTTACCCCTCCCCTGTTCGGGCCCGTGATCGGTCTATGCCTCTTTCTTTCCTCTACCTCTTCCTTTCATCTGTGCCTCTTTCTTTCACCTTTTCTTTCATCTGCAACTATTTTTTCTTTCTTTCTTCTATGCCTCTTGTTTTCTTTCATTCTCTCTTTCTTTTGTAGGGATGTGCGTTTCGGAATTTAGGAATTTTCACGAAATTTCCCGATTCGTGCATTCAGATTCTGCCGATTTTCCGAAAATTTTCAGATCCGAAAACGGCAGATCCGAACAAATTTTCATTAAACTAAAAACTAAAACTTTTCGGAATTTTCGAATGGACTAGAAATATGTAAAATCGAAATTCATTTTCGTTCCATTCGTGATTTCGGCTCCATTCCTGATTTCGGTTCCATTTCAGTAATTTTGAACATCGTATTTATATCGCTGATTCTGTAATTAAATTTTGTATCATTCCCATCTCAATGTTTCCTTCCTGGAAAACCAGAGAAATCTCAATGTATCCTTCGTGTAAAAAATGAGAAATCTCAATGTATCCTTCTTGTAAAACATGAGAAATCTCAATGGCAGAATGATCGTATCGGCAGAATTATTGTATCGTATAATTATCGTATCCGAAAAAACATTAGTTTACGTCAAAACGAATAGACACTTTGAAACAAGGAGAACAGACATTCCGAAAAACACGAAAATTTCTGAAATCACGAAAAAAAAGTCGATACGAAAAACGAAACGAAACGAACCGAACCGAAACGAAAATCGGCCGAAACGAGTCGAAAATTTACAAAATCCAAACGAACTGAACCGAATCGAACCAAAAAATAAATCGGTGCACAAGCCAATTCTTTTGTGCCTTTCTTTCATGTCTTTCTTTCCCTCTTTCTTCTGTACCTTTCTTTCTTCTGCCTCTGGTGGCACCTGCTCGTCACCATAAGACGCCCACCTTCTGCGCTGCTAGCGTTGTTCCACGAGCCGACAATGTCGACTTTGTGGGCTGTCACTGCCGGCTACACGAGCTGCACAATGAGAAATGGGTACAATAATGGAACCCGAGTTGGGGCCGACTGCGCCCCTAGGCGGTAGTGCACCATAGGCAGTTGCCTAGCTTGCCTAGTGGGAGCACCGGCCCCGGTGAATTACTCCTATAGTGTCTCTCATGCCGTTGATAGTTTGGTAAATGACTTTTTTATAATGAAAGAAGCAAATAGTTCATTGTGTAATACTGTAAAGCAAAACTTCATAAATCACTGCATGTATTTTATACTCTACCTCCAGTTCCATAAATGAGAAAACCTCATTTCCTTTACCGTATCATTTATTTTGCGGTGGGTGTTTTTTCTTATTTTGTTTCAATTACCCTTATGGTTTCTTCTTTCACCTTCTGTGGCCTAGGGTTTCCTTTCGGTTTATATTCAGGACAGAGAATAGCATTAATCCCCACATATTGAAAAGCTAAGTATCAAATACAAGCTGCTCCCGTCTGTCAACAGAGAGGCTTGAATGGGCCGCGCAGCTCTTAAGTTTCCACGATCTTGACATTTGGTATCGCAGCATTTTCATAGAAGACCAGTCAAAGCTAAGCCTTTTTTCTTTACCTAAGAAACTCACGGACCTATATATGTTATGTAATAAGGATATCTTCTGGAATTTGCTTTCTTAACCCTTCTTGGAGAGATATAGGGTTTCAAACCATTAACTGGTAGAAGGGATACAACGGGGACTACCCCAGCCTTTGATCCTTTGAAATAATATGACCCCAGACCTTGGTCTTGTTACAAAGCGTTTGGACAAAGCTGTGTGATGAGGGATGGAAGAGGTTTGGATCAGAACAGTTTTTTACTCTAAATGAACCAACGGGGAGGTTTTTAGGATGGTCTTCAGAATCATTTATAATTAAGGGTCTGAGTTCTTTGCGAGCGACATTTTTGTTGTATCAATTCCAACTCGATTTTCTCGTAACTTGATATAATTAAATTAAAACCAAAAGCTGAAAATTTCCCAATATGTCCCATTTGTTAAGGAACACTAGGACAGTTCACACAAAACATACTTTAAAGAAAAGTTATTCCAGAGTTAGCAATGTTTAGTGCTTTTCACAGGCCATGTCTAATTAACAGAAAATCTCATGATTACAAACTGCGTGAAATATGTCGACAGGATTCAAAGCGATGCATCAAAGTAATTCAACCCCTTCACTATCAAGCACTTTTTGTTTAAAAATTATTGTCATAACACTTATTGAAACATAGGATGCATATTTAATTTTAAATGTAGGATCAAAAGGGAATTTTAAGCCATTAAAATAATTAAAATTTGCTTATTTTACATTTTTTATGTATTATTTTCTCCTTTACAGAAATATTGCTGGGATGAAAGGTTTGTAATTCTAGATGGCGTCCCTTATCTTACGCAATGTCACACAGGGTCTTATTATTGTTAGAATACATGCAGAAGTTACATTTCTGTCAAATCTAGTAAATATGATGCAGACAGATAATAAAATGTTCAGATCTCCTGTTTATGGGGGTTTGTGGTGATCATAATGAGATTATATCAATGCAGCTTCTAAAAAATACCAATATATGTATGTGCTGCATAAGGCCTGTGTGTGGAAATTACAGTAACACATTGTATCTGTATGTGCTGCATAATTCCTGTGTGTGGCAATTACAGTAGCACCTTGTATCTGTATGTGCTGCATAATGCCTGTGTATGGAAATTACAGTAACACCTTGTATCTGTATGTGCTGCATAATGCCTGTGTGTGGCAATTACAGCAACACCTTGTATCTGTATGTGCTGCATAATGGCTTTGCATGGCAATTACAATAACACCTTGTATCTGTATGTGCTGCATAATGCCTGTGTATGGCAATTACAGTAACACCTTGTATCTGTATGTGCTGCATAATGGCTTTGTATGGCAATTACAATAACACCTTGTATCTGTATGTGCTGCATAATGCCTGTGTGTGGCAATTACAGTAACACCTTGTATCTGTATGTGCTGCATAATGGCTTTGTATGGCAATTACAATAACACCTTGTATCTGTACTGTACAGGGATTTTCAGTCATTCTAACCTCCTGAATCTTATCCCTGTACAGCAGTGAGTGTCCCAAGAGCTCTCCGTATATTCTTTCCTCCCCCTGGCTGTTATAATGCAGCAGTAAAGTTTGTTGAACTTTTTGTTACAGTGAGGGCGGGTGCTGCTCTTTGCATCTTCATTACAGTAATATAAGGAGACAGGAAAGAATACATAATTATTGGCATTTATAATATTACAATGAAAAACCCACCCCACTTTACCACTTCATACACTCTCATCCCACTTGGATACACCTATGCCCATTCCACACAGCCAATCCTAGACACATTACTATGTCAAACAGACAAACCCACAAATAGAATACACAAAAATACAACAACGGTGAAAAAACAATGGTGAAAAAGCAATACGTAAATTAGGATTATCAATACACTTCCTTGAGGTGGTTCACGCCCTCCTTCTAAATCCAATGGTATATCAAGGAAGTTTAAAAAGTCCTATAAAGATGAAAACCCCACAAATACCCTCACCCCCTTGAACACCCACACATATTCACATAACTATCAACATGTACATACAGTTCCCTACATACTCACACATTACTCATCACACGCAAACATATCAAAGGCAGCTGGGGTACACTCTTTACCACAATCTTGGTTGCAGAACGTCCTTTCCAGACTTGAAATTGATCCAGCGTGTCAGGGATACGTATTCTCGACTGTGAACCTTTATTTCAGTAAACCTTGGCCCAATAAAGGGATTAAATGAAATTGTATCCAGCATGTGGCAGTAGTTAAACTCTAAATGTTAGACCTAATCCTAAACAGAACCACGAATGTTGCGAATAATCCCATTCCTTTTGCAATTTTAAACTCCTACCTCATCCAAATCTAACCCTAAAAGCTAGCACTGAGCCTAAAGCTAAGCCTAAAAGCTACTGGTAAACTCACAGCTAAGCCTAAAAACTACCGGTGAGCCTAAAGCTGAGCCTAAAAACTTCCAATGAGCCTAAAGCGAAATTTAAAATGCATGTCCACATTTTCAAGGTGAAAAAAATACACACTGGATTACATTGTGATACCCGATACCAGATCTATGTTCTGAATGAGAAATGGCAGTAAACCTTGGACCTTGACCCAATACGTGGATTATATGATATTTTATCCAGCATGTGGCAGTAGTTAAGCTCTAAGGCTAGGGTCAGACTGAGGCAGTGCGAACGCGCGTTCTGGCGCACTTAATTACGGCCGCACTAGCAGCAGATGCCGGGCAATGACGGCCAATATACGATGTACGGCCGCACAAAAGTCCGGCTGCGCAACGCAAGTGGAAAATGAACGCATTTTTTCGAGAACGTTAAACCACTAGTACTGACGTACAGAGTGCGCTGCGTCCGCTAGCGGCGTGTGTGCGTGATTAGGAGACGTCAGACGCTGCTAATGTCCGGCCAACATAACGTCCAGATGCAAAAAGGGTTTTATTGATGATCCGTACAAAATCACGGATGAAACTGCGCATCGTATGACCGCTATTGCGTATTCCATGAAAAAATACGTCCATTCTTCGAACGCACATTTTCACGGACAACGTGAAAAATGCGTTAGTCTGACCCTAGCCTAAATATTAGACCTGTTCCTAACCAGAACCACGAATGTTGCGAATAATCCATTCCTTTCCCAATTTCCAACTCCTACCTAACCCAAATCTAACCCTAAAGGCTACCACTGAGCCGAAAACTCATAGCTAAGCCTAAAAGCTAAGCCTAAAAGCTACCGGTGAACCTAATGTTGAGCCTAAAAGCTACAAGTGAGCCTAAAGCTAAATTTAAAATCCATGTCCACATTTTCAAGGTGAAAAAAATACACACTGGTTTACGTAGCGGTACCTGATACCAGATCTATGTTCTGGTATGAAAAAAATGATTACACCAGCTCTATATATATATATATATATAGCCTCTAATTCTCCGATTGCTATTCCTCATTCAGATTGATGATTACAATTACTTTCCACTTTGCCCGTCGACTGGGAATAGTGAATCAGCTACGTCTTTCACCACTGGTTACTACAGTATGTCCCAGATCTGATCTGCAGGAAAAAATGTTGCTGAATAATAAAAACAGATATGGAATGTTTGGATTATATCCCAATATTACTGTAAAAGGCATTCAGCTGAAGTCTTGACGTTTATAAGAGCTGGCAGTTTGATGTAAGTACATAAGACACTTATATAATTACACCTCTTTGACATGATGCTACAAGACAGTGTATGCCCAAAAATACCTTTACATCTTTATAGCTGCAGGGTGTCTGCCAAGTACAGTGCATGATACATCTATTCCATGTGAGATATATATTGCATTCAGTTTTACAAGACATATAAAATGTATTATTTATAATGCCATAGAGGAGATATAGGGCTCTATCACCTCTTTCAAGCTAACGCTACTGCTCACGTTAGCGCTAGCTTAAAGGAGGTCATAGCGCTGCACAGATCGCCTCCGATTCGCTAACGGCTTAAAAAACCCGTTAGCGCTCGTTAATTTGCGACTCGTAGCACGAGTTTACTTTACTTTGTGCTCCCTATACTTAACATGGGGAGCGCAAAGAGAAAACAAAGATTAACTAGCATTAGGACCTTGTAATCCTAAGAGCTGGCGCTAACTAAAAAGTTACCACCAGCTCAGAGGTGTAGGTAATGGATTCCTCTTCTGCAGAATGCGTTAGCTGCAGCTCAAAACCCCCCAAAAATCAAATACTCACCTCTTATACCGCGGCGATAGCGGCGTCCTGATCAATGGCTTCTGGCCGCCGGCAGCAGTCTCCCTGCGTGATCACTCCACAGATCAGCAGGATCTTGCGAGAGGTGAGATCCTGCTGGTCATGTGACCTGGCAGGAGAAGCCTCCATGGAGTCCATGGAGCGTATGTTTGGGATGGCGCTTTAGCGCTGCCCCCAGCATCCGCGAGCTTATCGGCAGCTGTGGGGCAGCCAGCTGGACTCCATGCCTGCCCCAAAATTTGCTGGTGAAACCGGGACGCGAAGGGGAAATTAGCGGTCGCTAATTTTCCTCTTAGCCTCCCGGTTTTAGTGAGCGGCACGCGATAGTGCCCATAATACTTAAAATGATATATGAATAAAATCACTAAAACCCTCTGCATTTCTAATTTTAAGCTGCCCCAGTGCAGAAACCCAGTACTTCTAAATATTACCAACATCATGACAGGAACTGAAATGCTAATCGGATAATTAATTATACATCGCCTGGCCAAGAAACAAGTCACCCCCTGGATTTATCTAAACAAATATGTTCATTGAAGCCTTCCATTGAATAATTACTGCAGTGATTAATATGTTTCAGCCAGCAATGAATGAGGTCATGTGACTCCCTGAATATACTGAATGAGCAGGTTTTTCCATCAATGGGTTTTTTCTCTCCTGATGGCACCGCGGGCATATTCCAAGATGGCAATGCCAGGATTCATGAGGATCAAATTGTGCAAGAGTGGTTCATGGAGCATGAGACATCATTTCACACATGGATTGGCCACCGCACAGTCCAACCCCATTTGGGATGTGCTGGAGAAGACTTTATGCAGCGTTCCAACTTTCCGATCATCAATACAAGATCTTGGAGACAACTTAATGAAACTCTGAATTGAAATAAATGTTGCGACATTGAATAAGTTTATAGAACGATGCCATGGGGAATGTGTGCCATAATCACAGCACAAGGCAGTGCAGTGTGTGACTTCTTTTGGCCAGGCTAAAACTGAGGAAACCCTACATAATTTGAATGATGTCAAGGACTGACTTCCATTTTTGTCTAAAGTCTTCTGATCATTTGGCCCAGATCAGTAGATTTTATACATAGACATCATAAGTTTGTCATGAACACAAATGATCCACACACAGACACAGAAAATACTCCAGCAAGGGAAAGTGGGGATGTAAGCTGTCAATCCTTGTAATGGCTGGTAAATCTAATTAAGCAAAGTCAAAAAGATACGCGTGTCAAGGACTGGAGAAATCCCACAAGCGAAAGACCAACAAAGGGTGAAAGACTGGAGAGAGGGCAAATCAACCAAAGAACAAGCCAAAGTAAAAGAAAACACCAGAAGACACATAGTAAAGTTGTCACGTACCTCTGGCGCCCAGCAGCCTCCTCCACGCTGCTCGCTTGCCGGGTCCCGGATTAAATGCACGCCGGCGCCAATCATGTGACGCCAGGAGGGGCGGGGCTCATTAGCAAAGCGTGCGATCTAGTATATAAGGCCTTCAGTTATCCCAGATCAGTGCGCTGTCGTGTTCTCACACTCCCTCAGTTCTCCCAAGTGTTTCTGATTTGATATATTGATTGTGTAAGACCATTGGCTTTGGAAAACGACTACTGTGTATAGAAACATAGAAACATAGAAACATAGAAAATGTCGGCAGATAAGAACCTTTCGGCCCATCTAGTCTGCCCAATTACATGGATACTTTACCTGGATTTATCTTTTGTTTAGGATAGCCTTATGCCTATCCCATGCTTGCTTAAATTCAATTACTGTTTTGGCCTCTACCACTTCTACTGGAAGGCTGTTCCATGTATCCACCACCCTCTCAGTAAAATAATGCTTCCTGATGTTACTTTTAAACCTTTGCCCCTCTAACCTAAGACTATGTCCTCTTGTTTTGCTACTTTGTTTCCTTTTAAATATACTCCCTTCCTCTACCTTGTGGATTCCCTTTACGTATTTAAATGTTTCTATCATATCTCCTCTGTCTCGTCTTTTTTCCAAGCTGTACATGTTAAGATCATTAAGCCTTTCCTGGTAACTTAAGCCTTTCCTGGTATAGACCTCTGGCTGTGGAAAATGATTACTCTTGTGTATAGACCTCTGGCTATAAATATCGAACCACTCTTGTGTATAGACCCCTGGCTTTGAATATTGACCACTCTTTTGTATAGACCTCTGGCATTGGATATTGACTACTCTTGTGTTTAGACCTCTGTTTGTTGGCTATTTCTTTTAGTTATACTGACCCCACGAAGGGCTGGAAGGGTAGGCATTACTTTTGCATACATGGATAAGTTCTAATATATATATATATAGGGAATCCGTGACAAAAGTGCTGACTGGACTATGAGATGACAACAAGGGACAGTCCAGAGGAAGTGGTGCCATCAAATAACCTATTGTGAAAACCCATTGGCCAAGAAACCAGAGGAAAGGAACATTGCAGCATTGGTCTGGAAATCAATGGAAGTGAAAGTCCAGGTCTTTCCCCTAGCAGAACTATAGGAACGTCGCACTACTGATGCATATCTAGAATGGAGCATCGAGGCTGGTGCTCTGTCAAGTCAGTGCAAATCAGGAGCAGACTCATCAGCCTGAAAAATTGGAGACTTGATAGAAAGACGTGAGCCTCTCCTACAAATCCCTGGAGAAATATCATTGGACATTTGCGGACTACTTTGACCAAAAATCCTTTTGTGGTTACAAAATTTTGCGGTTTTTAGATCAATAACATCTATTGGTGATCAAGATCTATGACTGCCCAACATATTTCTTTAGATAAACCTGGAGTGGTGTCTCAGCAGAAGCAAAGAAGAGGTCCGTCTGGGCCATAGTTCGTGCAATGTCATGGGAGGCCTTGCTTGTTGCGGAGACATCGTGATGACGTGGATGATCTCATAAGATCACTGTAGCTCAGCGCCGCTGTGTGAGGAACATTCAAACACATGACATTATGGAAAACTTGAGCGATAGACCTTTTTATATTGTGGTCAGTTAGAGTCGTACAATAGCTATATTTAACCCAGCATTCTGTTTGTTCCGATTAAGAGATGAGATATTAATAATATTGACTAAATAGTGTCCTTGGGATATTCTGGGAACATTGTTTTGTTGTGGTGACTGGAATCTTCTGGAGATAGTACTACGTTTGCTTGTAAAAATTGAGTATTTTTAGTAACTCACTACTGTTTATTTACACAGATGACATTGAGTCGGTTTCTTCTGATTTAGCATACACAATCCTGTGGGAATCAATCCTACTTTTTACGTTTCCGACTATCTTTTGTGATGATTTAGTTGCCATCCACCTGCAGTTGCCTGGGAATATAGCTATAATATATATATATATATATCTATATATAGGGATGGGCTGCCGGTTCGAATCGGTTCGAAGTTTGATTCGAACATCAGCTGTTCGGAAATTCGCAAAAACTTCGAACTTTTTGGGACGTTCGAGGAAAGTTTGAGAAAAAAAAATCTTAAAAAAGAATGCTTAAAAGATCCTAAAAAATCAAAAAATAAAGAGACTCTTTGCTGCAGAATATAATAATAAACGGTTTATTAGATATTGCATTAAAACGGGAATAGTTTTAACATTGAAGCCTATGGGATTCATAAACATGTCCCACTCATTGTTGGTCAAACATTTCCCACTCATTGTTGGTCAAACATTTCCCACTTCTTGTTGGTCAAACATTTCCCACTCATTGTTGGTCAAACATTTCCCACTCCTTGTTGGTCAAACATTTCCCACTCCTTGTTGGTGAAGCATTTCCCACTCCTTGTTGGTCAAACATTTCCCGCTCATTGTTGATCAAACATTTCCCACTCATTGTTGATCAAACATTTCCCACTCCTTGTTGGTCAAACATGTCCCACTCATTGTTGGTCAAACATTTCCCACTCCTTGTTGGTCAAACATTTCCCACTCATTGTTGGTCAAACATTTCCCACTCATTGTTGGTCAAACATTTCCCACTCCTTGTTGGTCAAACATTTCACACTCATTGTTGGTCAAACATTTCCCATGGCTTCAAATCGCATTTAAACATGAGCAAAAGTGGTAAAAATGAGCTCAGCGCACAGCTGGGAAATGGCTCAGCATTCAGCAGTGAAAGTGCTAAAACCTTTTTTTATTTTGTTGTTTACTGTCACCCAGGGCAGTACCCGGACCCCCATACACCTTTTATGGCCAATATCTTGCATATATGCCATCTTGGAGGGGACCTTAATTTTCGAAAGTTTGTGCCCCATTGACTTGCATGGTGTTCGAATTGTGTTCGAGTTCGGGGTCTAACTTTTTTGGGTGTTCGAGTTCGAATGCGAACTAAACACGGGGGTGTTCGGCCCATCACTATATATATATCCCCTCTGATTTAACCCTTATGATTTTTATTAAGTATAATTGACTTAAATGAGGAAACTAAACCTGAAAAAATAGTGAGAGGAAGAGTGGGAGAATGAAAGAAGCAGACAGAGAAAGGAAATAGAAAGAGCTAACAAAAGAGGATAAGAGAGTGCAGGGGAGAGAGGAGAGGATAAGGGAAAGAGAATAAGGGAGAAAGATAGAGAGTGAAAGAGAAGGAAATGGAAAGAGCTAATAAGAGAGAAAAGAAAGAAGGAGAGACTGCAGGGAAGAGAAGACAAAAGAGAGAATAAGGGAGAGAGAAAGAGAAAGATAGAGAAGGAAATAAAAAGAGATAAGAGACGCAAACAGAAAGAATGAGAGAGAAAGAGAGAGGCAAAAAGCTTAAAGAAAGGAGAGAGTGCAAGGGAGAGGTGAGAAGAGAGGAGAGAAGAGAGAAAGTGAGAAAGAAAGAAAGAAAGAAAGAAAGAAAGAAAGAAAGAAAGAAAGAAAGAAAGAAAGAAAGAAAGAAAGAAAGAAAGAAAGAAAGAAAGAAAGAAAGAAAGAAAGAAAGAAAGAAAGCTAACAATGAATGAAATGAAGAAACTAGGTGAGAGTGGTAAAGGGAGAGAGGAGAGGAAAAAGAGAGAAGGAGACAAAAAAGGAAATAGAAGGAGCTAAACAACGTGAGAAGAAAGGAGAGAGTGTAGGGGAGAGAGAAGAGGACAAGAGAGAGAATAAGGGCGAAAGAGAGAGAAGAATAAGAAGCAAAAGGAAACAGAGAAAGGAGAGAGAGACAAAAAATGAGAGATACACAAAAACAAAACATAGAAAGTAACAAACTGGAAAGTTAAAAAAGACTGCAAAACAAAAACCTGCAGCAACACTTACATAACTTATATTTTTCAATACCTTAATTAATTTGTGACACTTCACAGCTTAAGTAAACAAAAAATAAAAATATACTGTGTATAATAATAATAAATTAATTTTGATCTGTACAGTTGCTTGTATTTTTGATGCACAGATTTGACGTCTCTTACAAATATCCCCATTCTTTGCATTATACTGACTTTAGGCTCCATTGAACCTTTAAATATCCATTGCTTTGCTTTCAGAGACCTGTTTGAAGATTGTAATTGACACATTCAGTAAATTCCTGCCTTAAGACCAATCAGTCTCACAGCACATCGAATCGATGCCGCGTGCTGGGTGTCGGACGAGCTGTTTTCATTCCAAGCGTTCGTTGATACCGGTGTCTATAATCAAGACATGTTTATCATACCCAGGCACGTGCAAATCCTGGCCCTCTAGCACGGCACACTGGTGGCACGCAGCCCAACGTGTCCTGAGTAAACCCTGTTTGTGTGTTCAGCCGTTAGTGGCATGTGCAGAATTACACCTTTTTTCTTTGTCCCTGACCTCCGTCGCCATTAAGATCAATTAACAGGGCTCTGATCTGATCTCCAACCACTGTCACCATATTTTATGTATTTAATTTTTTTATAATGTTTAATTTAAAGGAACACTCTACACACCATGATCACTTTTTTTTTATAGTGGTCAGGATGTGTAGTACTCCTTCCTCCCGGTGCCCCGATCTGGAGATATCGCTGGGTGAAGTTGAGGGTTTCCAGGTTCAGGAGTCCCTCATAAAATGAATGGATTCAGTTGCTAAAATGCTTCTTTTATCAGCTTGACAGGATTATATTCCAAGTCAGGTATAAACTTAACCAGAGCCGATGGTATTAACAAGTGGGATCGTAATCTTAGCAGCCCACCTGTATCTTAGATTGCAAGCTCACTTGAGCAGGGTCCTCTTTTCCTATCGTTCTCCTTGCGTCAGACTTATTTGCTAATTTTATGTCTGTTTTGTCCCACTCATTGTACAGCGTTGTGGAATATGTTGGTGCTTTATAAATAATTGTAATTGTTAATATTTATGGCTCAGATGGAATAAGCCTGTATGTGTGTTTAAAGCCCTGTGAAGGGGTTAATACATATAAAAAGTCATGCCAGTACCAGCATGAGACCAATGATTGTATCGTCCCATCGACATACAGTCCACTTGTTCCCTGATTGGCCGATCAGAGCTTGAATTTGTTGATTTTTAACCCCCACGGCTGAAACACACACGTCTTCCGTAAATATGGATTTTATTTACATTCTCACTAGAATGACCTGTCAGATTGATGACGTGCCATGACAGTCAAAAAATATGTTCCTAGAGGACGAACAAGTGTCATGGCTTATACTTATCTTCTGATGACGTGACCACTCTTTGATCGGTGCTGCTGGTTACCTCCAACGGCTGTCACTTTGTTGATGTGATTGACTGTAACATGAACCACAAGGCAAAATGGTGTGGTGGTCAATGACAGTCAAAGAATATGTTCATAGAGGACGAACATTTGTCATGGCATATATCTTCTGATGACGTGACCACTCTTTGATCGGCGCTGCTGCTTACCTCCAAGTGCTGCCACTTTGTCAATGTGATTGTCTGTAACATGAACCACCTGTAACATGAACCACAAGGCAAGATGGTGTGAAGGTCAAAGATAGTCAAAGAATATGTTCTCAGAAGACGAACGAGTGTCATGGCATATATCTTCTGATGACGTGACCACTCTATGATCACCGCTGCTGCTTACCTCCAAGTGCTGCCACTTTGTCGATATGATTGACTGTCACGTGAACCACAAGGCAAGATGATGTGAAGGTCAAAAGACAGTAAACAAATATGTTCCTAGAGGACGAACGAGTGTCATGGCGTTTATCTTCTAATGACCTGACCACTCTTTGATCGGCACTGCAGGTTACCTCCAACTGCTGCCACTTTGGCAATGTGATTGACTGTCACGTGAACCACAAGGCAAGATGATGTGAAGGTTACTTTCGCCAACTGGATGCAGAAGACCCTCCACCCCTTTTGGGATGCTCCAGACACAAAGCACTTGTGGTGCCACCAGTAGTTTATGAAACTACTGGAGTCACTTCATTCCATCGCTTTGTGCTTCAATGGGATTCCAGTCCGTTGAGGTTACAACCTTATTTTGATTGGACTCTGACAAAATGTATGGGCTGTTTTGTACGGATGGGTTGTCTTGTTTCTTGCAGATCTGTGGGGCTAAGCTAGATTCCAGCATAGGTTCAGAGAGACTGCGGTATCAGATAGCGGTAATTCATTGAGCGTTGGAAGTGTAGCATGTGCTAATCGAATCTCTCCAACGTGCTGCCTGTGTATGCCTCCCACGGTGAGGTGAAGTAAGAAACTCGGTACTTATCGATAGATGTGCTTTTTTGCCACGATAAGGTAAATTCGTTATCATACAGAGAGGAAGCATCACATGGAGACTATATGATCGCTAATTCATTCAAAGTGCTATGGATAAGATCGGCCTATTGAAATATTAAGGTCCCTATTCCGACCCTGCCATTTTTAAGATACATAATAGCTCTTGACGCGATTCCGACTTTGCTGCTAACCTTGCTCGGAATTAGAGACTCCTCACAGTACATTAATGGTTGCTATACTTAGTACAGATGGGTTTACAAGCCATTTGGTGATTCCAATGGTTCTTCCAGTACAATCCATATCTTCTTCACATAGTACATGTTAGATGTGTGCACTGCTAAAACTTTTACATGGAACAGTCTGAGGAGCGTTCTCTGCTCTTGTCTTTGGATGCAGGGAAGGCATTTGATTGCGTCGAATGGCCTTATCTGTTCGGACTATTGGACCTTATGGGCTTTCCACGTTCGTTTGTCGCTGCCGTGTGGGCTCTGTACGTTAGCCCTGAGGCTGACATGATGATCCCAGGTGCCCCTCCTCAGCCCTTCCACATAGCTAATGGGACCCGACAGGGTTGTCCTCTCTCCCCCTTTTTATTTGTACTCTCCCTGCAACCCTTGATGATTGGGATCCGCTCCTCGCCTGCCATTTCTGGCGTCTTGCATAGGGGGGACTCCTATAAGGTATCAGCTTATGCGGATGATCTTCTATTGTCACTGACTAACCCTGGGACCTCGCTGGGGGCACTGAGTCTTCTCCTGCTTCGATTTTCTGACAATGCAGGCTACAAAATCAACATGGACAAGTCCGTGATTTTGCCTATTAATCTGTCAGGGGACGAGGTTACCCGGTTTACAGCTCTTTATGACTTTAAATGTATCCTCCTCATTCATACCATACCTGGGTGTAAACTTACCTGTCTCTCATGTTGACGCTTATAAGGTTAATTACACGTAATTTCGGTGCTTTGTGTTTCGGCCCAGTTTGGCTCACTTCTCCAGTTTGGCCCCTATTACATTCTTCGCGCAGTGCGTTTTACGTGCGCAAATGCGCATTTGCGCGAGGGGCAAAACACTTTGCGCTAAACGTCGTATTACAACATTCGCGCAAACGATGCGCGTTATCGTTTAACAAGGGTGGACCTGCGCGAGTTTGATGAACTGTGCGCGTCCTATACTTAACATTGTGAGCGCAAATGCGTTCGTGCGCTGGTACACGGATGGTATTTCAATTGATGCACATTTTTTTATGAACGACGTTTGCGCGCATAATTTTAACGTCTTTGAAAAGCTGGTGGTAACGGCAAATCTGAAGCTTTTTGCCGAAATGAAAAACACCAGCACGAATATAAAAATACAGCAAAGTATAGTTACACATTCTACACATACCCAAACCAATAAAATTGTGAATTCGTGCATATTTTATTTATTGCTGCAGCATGTATACTCAGATTGACTTTGACAGGCACAAAAACTTAAGTGAGTAAATTAAGATAAATTGATGTCAATTAAGGTTCTTAATTCTGATTGGCTGAATCCTGCGAAAAAAACAGTCCGCACACTGATTCACGTGCGCAACGTTACTGCGCGCGTATTACACTTTGTTTTGCGCGTCGTTTTTACAAACGTTATTTTTTGACGGATGAGAAAATGCGTTCGGATCGGAATACCACGTTAATTTTCGCGCGATAACGCTGGACGATGAGCGCAAAAAAATTAGCGCTGCGCGAACGAAATTGCGCAAAGAATGTAATAGGGGCCTAAGTCTTTTAAAAATGTATAAAATATACAAAAAAGTCTTTTAAAAAATAAAAAGGGTTTTTGCGAAAAATAAAAAGAATAAACGGTCTGTAAAAAAACTTGAAAAGGAAATTACTTTTTTTACATTGAAACCTATGGGATTTGCCTGTTTAAACCTGTTAAATTGAAACGCCAAAAATCAGGGCATCTCGCCGGAATTTTGGTGCAGTTTGGCATTTTGTGAATAGAAGACACGATAGTCTTCTATGGGACAATGTCAGTGCCGCCAAATGCTGCTGAATTGCGGCAAATCGCATTGTATTTTGCTATCGATTTGCCTGTATTTGGAGAATTGACCCAAAATTCACAAATTCACATTTTGGTGCAATTCGGCTTCAATTCGGAGGTTAGCGAGGTTTTTAGGACTAGACCCCTGGGATGAGGGTTAGGGTTCAGGATTCTGCGTTCAACATTGAGTTCAATTTTTTTCAGTCATCTGAATGAATCCGAATCAAGACCTTGATGCATTTGTACCAGGCAGAGAGTAATAGTAATAGTAGTGATTCATCTTTAAATTCACAATATATTCAGCCGCAAACAGATCTTTCTACAGACACGTGTCACAATCCCGAGACCTCATCTACAATAGTTGAATCCGAAGCCAAATTACAAAAGCACCTGACAGATGTTATGGATGCACCGAGCCATGTCCCTCATCAAATTCAAGCAATGATGAGATCAACACTTTCCCCTTCCCTGACTTTTACCCCCCCCCCCCATTCAATGACCGTCTGCCATATTTCCATAGTTATTCCCTGTTTGTATTTTCTTCATTATTCAAAATCTATTGAACATTTTCAAGTCATAGAGAGAAACGTATATGAAGTGTAAATCCAAGAGTAAAACATTTGGGGAAGAATATTAAAATTAAGGAGTAAAGTAACACAAAATAAACACAAAAAAATCAATCTCTGCCTAGGCTTACATTGGCCAGTTACTCACTATGGGCCCTATTACATTCTTCACGCAAAAACGCACGTGCAACGCGTGAATTTTTGCGTGAAGCGCTAACGCACGTAAAACAATGCTGGTATTACAATCCTCGCGCATTTTTTCATCCGTCAAAAAATAACGCGCGTAAAACGGATGCGCACAAACGCGCGCACAGCAACGTTGCGCGCAGAAATTGGTGTGCGGATTTTTTTTTTCACGCGATTCAGCCAATCAGAATTAAGAACCACAAATGTCTCACGTTAAGTTTTTGCGCCTGTCAAAGTCAATCTGCGCATATATGCTGCATCAATAAAAAAAACACGCACAACTACTCAATTTTATTGGTTTGGGTATGTGTAGAATGTGTAACTATACTTTGCTGCGTATTTTTTTTTTTGGGCTGGTGTATTTGGTTTCGGCCAGGTTGATAGAATTTGCCATTAACACCAGCTTTTAGGAGTTGCTAAAATTATGCGCGCAACGGCTGTGCGTTACAAACTGCGCATAGATTGTAATACCATCCGCGTACCAGCGCACAAACGCGCTCACAATGTTAAGTATAGGACGAGTGAAGTACAGTACGCTCACGCAGCGTTTGCGCAGATTCACCCGCGGTAGACGTATACGCACGTTTGTTGCGCTGACATTGTAATGCGACGTTCTGCGCAAAGGGTTTTGCCCCTCGCGTTAATGCGTTTTTGCGCCGGCGCAAACGTATGAGCGAAGAATGTAATAGGGCCCACGATTTTTATATCATGTGGCAACTCTGTTTAAGTTAAGGCTTATTATTAACTTTATCAGTAGGTGAAGACGATCCTATAACGTTTGAGGATACTAGAGAGTCCCCAGATTCAACGTGGAGGGTTTAGGGTGTCTGTGCTATTAGGGCTTATAAACCATGGTGCCCAAACTACGTTAAATTGTTCAGAAGTGTCTGTAATCGTAAGTGGATATACTGAGAGGAGCTGACAAAATATAAACAACACAACACGGACACTACATAGTGTGAGTCCATGAGAAGAGCGAAACACTTCTAGATCCGCTAAATGCACTCAAAAGAGGTATAGAAAAAAGTCTGCTCGTCACAAAGTAAGTCATCACTATAATTGAGATAAAAGCTTTCGAATTTAAAAAATGCATGCTTTTAGGGGTGGGTTCAACCAATTGTTGCTTGCAGTGTCCTTAATCACAGTGGTAAGGGAACCCATAGTATGTATTGAAGTGATATCTGGGGATAGGTGGGAACCGTCCATTTTCCAAGAATCCCAATGATAGGCTGGAAAACAGTCTAGCCCTTTTCCGAAGTAACCTTGATTGCAGGGCTCCATGGAGTCCTGTGGACTCATGCGCACAGCGCCACAGCCACACGCCACAGTCAACGATCAGCAACCCAGAAAATATTGCGACTCGAGCCATTGATATAGCAGCTCAACCTTAATAGAGCATTAATGGTGAGCTGCAAATGGAAATGGGCTAGACCAGCTTCTTTCCATTTGCGTTTCCCGCCATTAATGGCTGGAAGGTGATCTAGCCCATTGCCTCACAGTAGAAGACCGGATAATTTGCACGTAAAACCAGATGACTATCACATGATTCTTATCACTCCAGCATATCAATAATGGTCCAGGAGTAGGTTCCCTTTCCTATCATTCACAACCCCATCGTTCCCCTGCCCTAAAACTATAACCTCCATTGGGATTGAACCATTCCTCTAACCTCCAAATGTTCCTTTGTTCTGCCCCACTCATCATCCATGGCTATCCATTTTCTATCCTAGAGTTGGAGAACGTTTGTGCTATAACTTAACTTGTTAATTTGTCACTAGGTCTATTTTAGCACATGGGTCAGTAGCTCCACCTTCAGCAGAACCAATGTCAATACCGTACCTCCAAATTCAATGGGGTAGTAATCGAGGAGAAAGGGTACATGGCCTGTGGAGATCTGGCATGCCCATCAGTAATCCTTAATGAAAAATGGCAGCTGGGTGAGTGGCTCAACTCTAGGCACCACATTGAGTCCTTATAGTCCAGCAAGGCTGCATTCATTCACTTAATGGTGATTTTTTTTTTCTTTGTGTCCCAAAATCAAGACACCAGATAAGAAACTGAAGAACTGAGGTTGGTGGAACGGTAACTAAAAATATTGACTGTCCTGTCGAACACAGGACAGTTTCTTTGATGACTCTATGATCCGGACATGAATATGGTTCCTTACAGATTACTCCACCTATGTTTGTTATTCTACAAAAGCATCTACGACGGAATCCGTAAATCCAGTTTCACTGTTTAGTTTCAGTGGCCACAGAGGAAACGCCAAGCCATGGCTGGAGTCATGCTTTCATAATTAACCTCGTTTGACAGGGATCATTTTATTTACAGGCGACACGGACGTAGTACTGAAATATCCCGTTCTTCACAACTATAATGACACAATGGCGTCTCCGCTAAATCAGTATCGGCTCATAAAACCTCCCAAGAGCACATACATCCTGAGGTGAAACCACCATAGAAATTTGGTTACAGGAAACATGAGTAGCTGCAAGAAAACAATGAGGGAACAAAAGGAGGAGAAAGAGAGAATCCTCTGTCCTAGAGCAGAGAGAGCCATTCTGATCCATCGGTTCAGTTTTCTTACGAAATGTTCTGTCGAAACATGTCAGATCTGATAAAATAAGAACACGAAGTCGTGTTCTCCCAGAGGATATTTTTTTACTCATCTTATTATTAATTTTACACTCCTAGCAGATCGAGTATACTGCTGCCAAAAGGCTGAAAAAAACAAATCGGCACTTCAAGGCCTGATGGTGGAGAACAACAAGTGTTATGTCATGTATTGGCATGTATTCACTGTAGATACATTATGTTTTTCAGGAATCTAAATGTCCTTTTAGAAGTTTGGGGGGAAACAGCGACGCAAGAAGATACTATGGACACATGTTTTTCGAGCTTCCAATGAATGTTGACCTGCATTCTCCGTTTGATGAGTAGTTTCAGAGTTTTAAAGAGTTCTTGTCATCTGAATTTTTATGGAAAATCACTTACTATTTGTGCAGTAGAATAAATTATTGAGAATATTCACAATGTATTTTTTTTTGCCATAGTAGCTCTATTTGACAGGCAGACATCGCCATCTGCTTGCCAAAAATCAGTAATGCAGCTGGGGCTCTGTGCTGAATCAGCTGGGGATACGTGTTTTGAGACACAGAGTCCCAGCTATCCATACTGTTTTAAGACCTCGGCTGCCATGCCGGGGGTGCTGAATCTTTAGGGGCATATTCTGGAACCCATTTGCAAGTGAATTATGTTTGCAATAAATTAAATTCCTTCAGAATTAGACCAAATCGAGTAAAATCTATACGGTGGCACCAGAAGGTGCCGTGATGATCAAGTATGCTCGATCTTTGCAGTGGGGGCAATAAAATAATAATGCTAACTGATTGATGTTATTTCTCCTGATCAAGAAATGGCAAGTTTAGAAAAAATTCCCCTTCATACATCTCTTAGTATTCCAGCGTGGGGGGGGGGGTGGCCATCTTGGAACTAAACCTTCAGTGACAGTTGCTAACAGAGAAGGACTGGGGCCAAAGACCAGCTCAGGAAGGAGCCCAATAAGGGACAGGGAGGCTCAGAGCCCAAAACGACAGGTGCCATGTAAATAGTATGCATGGAGCCTGCCATGAGATGACTTGGGCCAGCTTGACCAGAGTTTGGGTTGACCTGGATGGGTTGAGGGCGGTGTTTGGAGTTGCGTTGGGCCCTTGCATTACTCTAATGACTATTTATTGATGTCAACAGCCATCACATAATGTTATTTGAGAACTGACAGCATTACACTGTGTAGAAAACAGAAAATGGTTCTCTGAATGTTCGGATGTTGAGGCTCTGTCCCCCAGGGTAAGTGGGACATAATTATGTAGTATCTCTTTCCCAACGATTGAATAGTTTAAAAATGATCAAAAGTGGATATTGGCTTGATCCAGGGATCTCAAACTCTGGCCCTCCAGATATTTATTGCCTACAATTCCCAGAATCCTTTGTATATGCAATAAATGTCCAGAGAATCATGGGAGGTGTAGGTCAGAAACATCTGGGGGGGGGACCCGGAGTTTGAGATTGCTGGTTAAAATACTACAGTATATGTATGTTCGGATATCATTTCGGGAGGGCAGCACGCTTTTGGATTATTTGTGTGACAAATCGTCTACGAGTTGTGAGTTAAGGTGAGTTGGAAATGTAAACCAAAGTGGCAGAGTTGGGAAAAATTAAAGTTGACCATAGCCAATAATTTTATTTAAGCTTTTATAATCTTTTTTTCCTCTAAAATTCATAAAAATTTCCAGTAATTTATTATAGTACAGGAGGGGAGGGGTAGCGCCTATTCCCCGATGGGGCGGCTGCAACCACCAAATGCATCCAGCCCAACAACATGTGTAAAACATAACAAAGAAAAAATGTCATCTGCGCTAATTCCCATTATACCGTGTGAAACTAAACACAATTAGAGGTTTGGTTCCTTATCAATGGCCATTATAAGACTAGCTCGCCCGCCAAACATCAAGGCACCTCTAATGAGGGTGAGTCCTATCCAAAATTGAAACCACAGGCTGCTGCATAGCAAACCATACCTGCTCATGCTGCTTGTCAGACATGAGGTAGACTGGTAGGCCTTTATTAATGCTCCCCCAGAAACAAAATCCACTTTGGGATCGAAAACAAAGACACGGAGCGGAATCTTGCTGCAGGGATGACCTGGCTGGAAGTACATTGAAACATATAGTACAGGAGGGGTGGGGTCGCGCCTATTCCCTGATGGGGCGGCTGCAACCACCAAATGCATCCAGCCCAAGATCGGGGAATATCCAATTTTTTATCAGTAATATATTATAGTTTTCTTATAGGTGAGTGAAATTCCAGTTACACTGAGTATATACACAATTATCTTTAAAAAAAAAATAAAAGAACAAAATGCCATTACTATAAGGAAAACAATATTTTTTGGACATAATTTTCTCTGTCATTATATAAGGAATTCAGTACAGACTATTTCGGGCTGGAATGTTGCATGAGATCATTTTAACAACAAAGCCGAGCGACCTTCTGTCTCGATGATTGTGTTACTAAGTAAGGATAAATATGGACATAATATGTACCAATGCCATATGTGTCCTGAGTGTATGGACGCCAAATATGTACGTTTCTTGGATGAACCTCAAATGCTACACTTTTACCAGGGCCAGCATCCTTGCCCCTACAGATGTTTTGGTACTACATCTCCTATGATGCTCAGTCAACCTAATAAGTGATGAAGTCCCAAAACATCTGAAAGGCCAAGGATGCTGACTCCTGTTTTATGCAATATATATAAAGGAGTTATTCAGAGAGCACCGAAATGTTGCCGACATTTCGGTACATTCTTGTTCCCCGCGCTTACCTGCACTTCGAGAATTCCACTTCATTGGAATAATCAGTGTATTAGTGGCACAGGTTGGTATAATTAGTGTATTAGTGGCTCAGGTTAGTATAATCAGTGTATTAGTGGCTCAGGTTGGTATAATCAGTATATCAGTGGCTCAGGTTGGTATAATCAGTATATTAGTGGCTCAGGTTGGTATAATCAGTGTATTAGTGGCACAGGTTGGTATAATCAGTGTATTAGTGGCACAGGTTGGTATAATCAGTGTATCAGTGGCTCAGGTTGGTATAATCAGTGTATTAGTGGCTCTGGATGGAATAATCAGTGTATTAGTGACTCAGGTTGGAATAATCAGTGTATTAGTGGCTCAGGTTGATATAATCAGTGTATTAGTGACTCGGGTTGGAATAATCAGTGTATTAGTGGCTCAGGTTGATATAATCAGTGTATTAGTGGCACAGGTTGGAATAATCAGTGTATTAGTGGCTCAGGTTGATATAATCAGTGTATTAGTGGCACAGGTTGGAATAATCAGTGTATTAGTGGCTCAGGTTGATATAATCAGTGTATTAGTGGCACAGTTTGGAATAATCAGTGTATTAGTGGCACAGGTTGATATAATCAATGTATTAGTGGCTCAGGTTGGAATAATCAGTGTATTAGTGGCTCAGGTTGATATAATCAGTGTATTAGTGGCTCAGATTGGAATAATCAGTGTATTAGTGGCACAGGTTGGTATAATCAGTGTATTAGTGGCTCAGGTTGATATTATCAGTGTATTAGTGGCACAGGTTGGAATAATCATTGTATTAGTGGCTCAGGTTGATATAATCAGTGTATTAGTGGCTCAGGTTGATATAATCATTGTATTAGTGGCACAGGTTGATATAATCAATGTATTGCTCAGGATGGAATTATCAGTGTATTAGTGACGCGGGTTGATATAATCAGTGTATTAGTGGCTCAGATTGGAATAATCAATGTATTAGTGGCTCAGATTGGAATAATCAGTGTATTAGTGGCACAGGTTGGTATAATCAGTGTATTAGTGGCTCAGGTTGATATAATCAGTGTATTAGTGTCTCAGATTGGAATAATCAATGTATTAGTGTCACAGGTTGTATAATCAGTGTATTAGTGGCTCAGGTTGATATAATCAATGTATTAGTGGCTCAGGTTGGTATAATCAGTGTATTAGTGGCTCAGGTTGATATTATCACTGTATTAGTGGCTCAGGTTGGTATAATCAGTGTATTAGTGGCTCAGGTTGGTATAATCAGTGTATTAGTGGCTCAGGTTGGTATAATCAGTGTATTAGTGGCTCAGGTTGATATAATCAATGTATTAGTGGCTCAGGTTGGTATAATCAGTGTATTAGTGGCTCAGGTTGATATTATCAGTGTATTAGTGGCACAGGTTGGAATAATCAGTGTATTAGTGGCACAGGTTGGACTAATCAGTGTATTAGTGACGCGGGTTGATATAATCAGTGTATTAGTGGCTCAGATTGGAATAATCAGTGTATTAGTGGCACAGGTTGGTATAATCAGTGTATTAGTGGCTCAGGTTGATATAATCAGTGTATTAGTGGCTCAGATTGGAATAATCAGTGTATTAGTGGCACAGGTTGTATAATCAGTGTATTAGTGGCTCAGGTTGATATAATCAATGTATTAGTGGCTCAGGTTGGTATAATCAGTGTATTAGTGGCTCAGGTTGATATTATCACTGTATTAGTGGCTCAGGTTGGTATAATCAGTGTATTAGGGATGTGGGTTGATATAATCAGTGTATTAGTGGCTCAGGTTGGTATAATCAGTGTATTAGTGGCTCAGGTTGATATTATCACTGTATTAGTGGCTCAGGTTGGTATAATCAGTGTATTAGGGATGCGGGTTGGTATAATCAGTGTATTAGTGGCTCAGGTTGGTATAATCAGTGTATTAGTGGCTCAGGTTGGTATAATCAGTGTTTTTGTTGCTCAGGTTGGTATAATCAGTGTATTAGTGGCACAGGTTGGAATAATCAGTGTATTAGTGGCACAGGTTGGAATAAGCAGTGTATTAGTGGCTCAGGTTGATATAATCAGTGTATTAGTGGCTCAGGTTGATATAATCAATGTATTAGTGGCACAGGTTGATATAATCAATGTATTAGTGGCTCAGGTTGGTATAATCAGTGTATTAGTGGCTCAGGTTGGTATAATCAGTGTTTTTGTTGCTCAGGTTGGTATAATCAGTGTATTAGTGCTCAGGTTGGTATAATCAGTGTTTTTGTTGCTCAGGTTGGTATAATCAGTGTATTAGGGATGCGGGTTGATATAATCAGTGTATTAGTGGCTCAGGTTGGTATAATCAGCGTATTAGTGGCTCAGGTTGGTATAATCAGTGTTTTTGTTGCTCAGGTTGGTATAATCAGTGTATTAGTGGCACAGGTTGGTATAATCAGTGTATTAGTGGCTCAGGTTGGAATAATCAGTGTATTAGTGACGTGGGTTGATATTATCAGTGTATTAGTGACACGGGTTGATATAATCAATGTATTAGTGGCTCAGGTTGATATTATCAATGTATTAGTGACATGGGTTTATATTATCAGTATATTAGTGGCTCAGGTTGATATTATCAATGTATTAGTGGCTCAGGTTGGAATAATCAGTGTATTAGTGACGTGGGTTGATATAATCAGTGTATTAGTGGCTCAGATTGGAATAATCAGTGTATTAGTGGCACAGGTTGGTATAATCAGTGTATTAGTGGCTCAGGTTGATATAATCAGTGTATTAGTGGCTCAGATTGGAATAATCAGTGTATTAGTGGCACAGGTTGTATAATCAGTGTATTAGTGGCTCAGGTTGATATAATCAATGTATTAGTGGCTCAGGTTGGTATAATCAGTGTATTAGTGGCTCAGGTTGATATTATCACTGTATTAGTGGCTCAGGTTGGTATAATCAGTGTATTAGGGATGCGGGTTGATATAATCAGTGTATTAGTGGCTCAGGTTGGTATAATCAGTGTATTAGTGGCTCAGGTTGATATTATCACTGTATTAGTGGCTCAGGTTGGTATAATCAGTGTATTAGGGATGCGGGTTGATATAATCAGTGTATTAGTGGCTCAGGTTGGTATAATCAGTGTATTAGTGGCTCAGGTTGGTATAATCAGTGTTTTTGTTGCTCAGGTTGGTATAATCAGTGTATTAGTGGCACAGGTTGGAATAATCAGTGTATTAGTGGCACAGGTTGGAATAAGCAGTGTATTAGTGGCTCAGGTTGATATAATCAGTGTATTAGTGGCTCAGGTTGATATAATCAATGTATTAGTGGCACAGGTTGATATAATCAATGTATTAGTGGCTCAGGTTGGTATAATCAGTGTATTAGTGGCTCAGGTTGGTATAATCAGTGTTTTTGTTGCTCAGGTTGGTATAATCAGTGTATTAGTGGCTCAGGTTGGTATAATCAGTGTTTTTGTTGCTCAGGTTGGTATAATCAGTGTATTAGGGATGCGGGTTGATATAATCAGTGTATTAGTGGCTCAGGTTGGTATAATCAGTGTATTAGTGGCTCAGGTTGGTATAATCAGTGTTTTTGTTGCTCAGGTTGGTATAATCAGTGTATTAGTGGCACAGGTTGGTATAATCAGTGTATTAGTGGCTCAGGTTGGAATAATCAGTGTATTAGTGACGTGGGTTGATATTATCAGTGTATTAGTGACACGGGTTGATATAATCAATGTATTAGTGGCTCAGGTTGATATTATCAATGTATTAGTGACATGGGTTTATATTATCAGTATATTAGTGGCTCAGGTTGATATTATCAATGTATTAGTGGCTCAGGTTGGAATAATCAGTGTATTAGTGACGTGGGTTGATATAATCAATGTATTAGTGGCTCAGGTTGGAACTCGTTCCCCGTCTTCTGTTGTTTGCGGCTAGAGGTATGTTGTGTTGAATTATGTATATCTGTGTAGAATGGCCAACTTCCAGTTGCTGTTATTAATTTCCATAAATAATGTAAATAGTATTTCCCACATTTAACCGAATCCCACGGTGCTGTCGCCTCTTGGCAAAACGGCTTCTTCAGAGACAGATATGGACGAAACATTCAGGCGGCAAATGGAGGAGCGCAAGGCTCCCCAGGCACATCTTTTTGTTTGCACTTTATCTCTAGGATTCAATAGAGAAATAACCGAACCCATCGTGGCACAGCTGAGTTTGCTTTGAAGCGATACATCTGTCCTCAATAATTTATAACTTTTTTTCTCACCGGGTTTGCTTATAACAACATATTGAAACTTCATAAGTTCCCTGTGGTTCTCGAGTGATTTAAGGGCACCGCGTGCGTCTCACTGCAATGTGCGCATAAAGTTGATTGTCAATAATGGCCATAAAATAAAAATGACTCATGTAATTTAAAGGGACACTACCACGTACATAAACTGTAACTAGATTACATGTGCGCCACAAATAAAACCACCTTATAAAACACATTATAAAGCACATTATAAAACACATGCTGCTGATTTTTTTCTTTCTTTGAAATAATTGTATGCAAAAAGGAAAAATAACGTTAGTTTTTTTTTATCTCCTGATTCCATTTTGTGTTTTTTTTTCCCATGATCCAACACTTACCAAAATCTGTGCAAAACTTTTACTTAACTCCCGTGGGTTATCTTCTACAATATTTAAGTCAATTAGGTGGAAGAGGGAATGTTTAGATAAGGCTGCAGGAGGCTATTGTGTTCTCCAGGCTACCTGAGATAAGAGCTGGCAGTTGAATGAGATAAGAAAAGGAGCTTAAAAGACTTCGGGCCCTATTACATTCTTCACGCAAACGTTAACGCGTGCACAAAAACGCATTAACGCGAGGGGCAAAACCCTTTGCTCTGAACGTCGTATTACAATCTCAGAGCAACAAACACGCGTATACGTCTACCGCGAGTGAACCTGCGCGAGCTTACTGTACGGCACTCATCTTATACTTAACATTGTGAGCACAAATGCGCTTGTGCGCTGGTATGCGGATGATATTACAATCTATGCGCAGTTTGTAAAGAGATTCGAAAAGTCACCGCACGTTCGGGGACTTTTCGTTCTCTTCAATTCGGTTCGTTTTGCCGATCCCATTTCGGCAACCCTGCGGTGTATTCAGCAAACACCACAGGGTCCCCGAATTGCAGGGAAAGGCCGCCGCAAACCTGACGAAAACTAACCGCAAAACCCGGCGAATGCACGCCGAAAACCCTCAATAACATCTGTATTAACCTGCTGAAAACCATGGAAAAACCCGAGCAGGAGCAGATCACAGCCTCCAGAAAAAGCCGACACCGCAGACGAATGCAGTGAATAAATTAGGAAAACAGTTTGCATGAATGTTTGAAAAGTGAAACGCTGTTTGCAAAGAAACTACTGAGCGAAAATGTCTGAAAATTACATATGAGGTCCAGGGAATGATAATAAAAACGGCTGTTACAGAAAAAAGAAGTGAAGCTCAAAAAATTGTCAAAAAAAATCGGACTTTAAAAAAAAAAAAAGAAAATCCATAAAAATGCTTAAAATATCCTAAAAAATCTATAAATAAAGAGACTCTTTACTGCAGAATTTTATAATGAACGATTTATTAGATATTGAATTAAAACGGGAATATTTTTAACATTGAAGCCTATGGGATTCGCCTGAATAAACCTGCCGAATTAAACCACTGAATGGCAGGGCATTAGGGGAACCTTTCACTGCTGGTTTGTGTTCTCTGAATAGATGAAGCAGTGCTTTTTCATGGGGATTTCACTGCCCTCGAACAGGCACCGAACAGGCACCGTATGTGCAGGCAATTAGCCAGGCAATTCGGATCTCTTTGATTTAACCTGACAACCTTTGCGCGCATAATTTTAGCAACTCCTAAAAGCTGGTGTTAATGGCAAATTCTATGAACCTGGCCAAAACCAAATACACCAGCCCAAAAAAAAAATACGCAGCAAAGTATAGTTACACATTCTACTCATACCCAAACCAATAAAATGGAGAAGCTGTGCGTGCTTTTTTTTGATGCAGCATATATGCGCAGATTGACTTTGACAGGCGCAAAAACTTAACGTGAGACAATTGTGGTTCTTAATTCTGATTGGCTGAATCACGTGAAAAAAGCAATCCGCACACTAATTTCTGCGCGCAACGTTGCTGTGCGCGCGTTTATGCGCGTCCATTTTATGCGCGTTATTTTTTGAGGGATGAAGAAATGCGCGAGGATTGTAATACCAGCGTTGATTTACCCGCGTTAACGTTTAACGCTTTGCGTGAAAATTCACGCGTTGCTTGTGCTTTTTTGCGTGAAGAATGTAATAGGGCCCTTCATTTTTTGGTGGTAGTGGCCCTTTAGAGAGAACCTGGTGCCGTAATTATTTATATTTTTTCTTGTAATCTATGGTATGGAGGTTTTAAAGGGATACTCTACTGAGAAGCAGAGTTCCTATTTTTTGCCCTTAAATATTTAGGCAGAGGCTGCTGACAGCCATGACCGGCAGTGGGGAAATTATAAAATCCCAGCTACTGGTGACACTAGGTTACATAGTTACATAGTTACATAGGCTGAAAAAAGACATGCGTCCATCGGGTTCAGCCTAGGGATGTGCGTTTCGGGTTTCGGAATTTCGGAATTTTCACGAAATTTCCCGATTCGTGTTTTTGGATGCGGCCGAATTTCCGCAAATTTTTAGATCCGAAAATGGCAGATCCGAAAAGTTTTTCCGAGCCAAAACAAAATATTTTCGGAATTTTCGAATGGATTTGAAATGTGTCAAATCGAAATTTATTGCTTTGAAACGAGAACAGACGTTCCGAATAAACGAAAATTTCCGAAGTTACGAAAAGTCGATACAAAAAACGAGCAAAGTGACACGAAAATACGAAAAACTGTCGATATTCTGAAAACATGTATAATTCCGAAAAAAAGAAAATTTCCGAAATTACGAAAAGTCGATACAAAAAACGAGCAAAGTGACACGAAAATATGAAAAACGGTCGATATCCGAAAACATGTACAATTCCGAAAAACGAAAATTTCCGAAATTGCGAAAAGTCGATACAAAAAACGAGTAAAGTGACACGAAAATATGAAAAACGGTCGATATCCCGAAAACATGTACAATTCTGAAAAACGAAAATTTCCGAAATTGCGAAAAGTCGATACAAAAAACGAGTAAAGTGACACGAAAATACGAAAAATGGTCGATATTCCGAAAAAATATGTACACGAAAAACGAGTCGAACCGAACCGAATCGAAACAGAAATCGGTCGAAACGAGCCGAATCGAAAAGTTTAAAAATCCGAAAAATCAAACCGAATCGAACCGAAAAAAAATCGGTGCACAAACCTAGTTCAGCCTCTCCCACATCACCTACTGCTGTTGATCCAAAAGAAGGCAAAAAACCCAGTCTGAAATGCTCGCCAATATGCAACATACTGGAAAAAAATTCCTTCTTGACCCCAGATGGTGTCAGATTTCTCCTTGGATCAAGAAGCTTTTACCCACATATTAAATATTATAACCCTTAATATTCTGTGTCTGCAGGAAGTCATCCAGTCGCTTTTCCAGTCATCCAGTCTGTACGGTCTCTGATCCAACCACCTCAACAGGCAGAGAATTCCACAGCTTTATTGTGGGATGGAAGAAACCCCTTCACTTCACCCAGCATTTCCTCCAGATCGATGGAGGTGGGGGTGGGGGGGGGGCGAGAAAGGGGGGGCATTTCATACATCCTGACCACTTTAAAAGTAAAACTATAAAATGGTCAGGATGAATAGAGTGTCCCTTTAATCTCACTTTCTGTCCTACACCTTAATCTTAATAGTTGTATTATTATTATTATTATAACTGTTCTAAATAGATACAATGTAATATCTCATCTAAATTGTTTGCTAGGATCGCTGGCAGTAACAGTAACTATTTAATTCAGTGACGTAATCTCCAGCCACCACCTAAATGAGAACATGAACAGCCTTTAGACATACTCTATTTACTTAGAGAATTCCATTAGCCGGAGGATTACAGGTTTTCAGCACCTCTAAAAAGCATCCTGCAAGTGGAAAATGCTCGCCACTGGGGCTGCAAAGTGGGGCTGCAGAAAGACATGGGCTGGGTGAGAGCACGAAGACCGTACGCTGACATTTACTTTGCGTCGAAACCATAAACATGTTGTTAAACCATTTTCAGGGTCAACTGGTCGAAACTAGACGCCCAAAGCACCAGGTGCATCAAGGACACCTTTCATTTTTTTTCATTGGTTGAGTGAAGGGCGTAGACGTTTTACTAAGCTGATGGGTCCTGGACTCGTCAATGCATCAACGCACGAAGAAGCAGCAAGTAACTGTAGACACAATTAAATCCAGAGGTCCCGACTGCTCATCCTTAATTCCATTCGCTACCTTTGACAGCTGCACCTTGATCATCTGCGGCCGTGGTAATTATTCAACTTAGCACAACATCACAATGTATCACCACCTTGTACCCATTGGGTTCATGCTGTAGGGTCACAAACGTAGGAAATAGGGCAAAAATACAGCTATTTGCTACTTGGGGAGAATAAAAGGGGATTAAAGAACCATACTCAGGATGGAGACATTGTTCTATGGAGCTGAAGCTTTATAATATATCGGTAATCACTAACGTCGGCCATATTCTGCTTCCAAATTAGAAGAACGGATAGCCGTAGTACAAGGTGTCCAGGTGATCAGTTGTTAAAAAAGGTTCCTAATCCACATTCCCTGCTCTGCAAGACGGCAACACAGTAAAAAATATAGAAGACAAGCTTGTCATGGCACCACCCAATATTTCTCACTCATGGGTGGAAGATTTAGGTTTAAAAATGAGAGCCAAAGAGACTCTACCCAGTACAAGTTGGGTAGTTGTCACAAAAAGGCACAGTCACTCCACCACTTCCACAGCAGGCCAACTTTGTTGGAGAATCCTCAGAGCCAACGGTTCAACTCTACTGAGTCTTTATCAAGTCCTCGAGACTTGAAAAAAACACGACAGAGATAAGCAGGGTTATTCAAAGAGATCCGAATGGCTGCCGATAGGGAACCGAACGCTGAAGATCAGCGTTCGGTTACCTTTCTTGGCCATTCGGCTATTCAGAGAGCAGGCAATTCGCCAAATCTTGGCGAATTTCCTGCACATACGGTGCCTGTTCGAGGGCAGTGAAATTCCCATAGAGAAGCAATGCTTCGGCTATTCAGAGAACAAAAACAGCAGTGAAAGGTTCCCGAAATGCCCTGTCATTCGGTGGCTTAATTCGGCAGGTTTAGTCAGGCGAATCCCATAGGCGTCAATGTTAAAAATTATTCCCGTTTTAATCCAATATCTAATAAACCGTTTATTATAATATTCTGCAGTAAAGAGTCTCTTTATTTATAGATTTTTTAGGATATTTTAAGCATTTTTCAGGATTTCTTTTTTCTAAACAGCCCTTTTCTGTAACAGCCCTTTTTGTTATCATTCCCTGGACCTCATATGTAAATTTTAGACATTTTCGCTCTGTAGTTTCTTTGCAAACAGCTTTTCACTTTTCAAACATTCAAGCAAACTGTTTTTCTAATTTATTCACTGCATTCGTCTGCAGTGTCGGCTTTTTCCAGTGGCTGCGCTGCGTGTGATCGGCTCCTGATCGGGTTTTTCCAGCATTTTCGGCGGGTTAATCCAGATGTTTTTGTGGGTTTCGGTGTGCGTTTGCCCTCGTTTTACGGTGAGTTTTTGTCAGCTTTGCGGCGACTTTTCCCTGCATTTCGGCGGCCCCGTGGTGCTTGCTGAATACACCGCAGGGTGGCCGAAATGGGATCGCCAAATCGAACCGAATTGAAGGGAACGAAAAGTCACCGAATGTGCTGTGGCTTTTCGATTCTCTTTGAATAACCCTGAAGATGTTGTCTCCGATGGTTCTCCAAAAAGTTGCCCTGTTGTTTTCTAGAAGTGGTGGAGTGCCCATGCCTTTTATGTGACATGTACTGTACTGGATGGATCCGGGTATGTGTTGGCATCCATTATAAGAGTCTGTGTGTATTAAAAGGAGGATTTGTTGTTGCTTAAAAGTCAACATCTATGTACAAGTTGGGTAGCGTCTATGCGTGCATAGACCAGCGGTGTACGGTGCCTTTTCGCCCTTCAAGGTGAAAAGGACAGCTCACAGCCTGTAATATGCCGGCGTGCATACCCAAATGGGCCACTGGGAACAATGAGGCATCTTTTTCAGTGTGAAGTGGACATCCCTGAGCCTTCATAACGTGGACAATACATCACCATGCAAGCACAACACAGATGTCACCTCCTGCTGTGGAGTTCCGGGCGGTCTCCCTGCTGCTTCCACTCATTAGAATACTGGCATATGCTAATATATAAAGGGGACTTGCGTAGAGTCCCCCCAATACCCCTCATCGACACATGTTACAGACCAAACCACCTTGAAGAGAACCATCTAATCTTAGTTCCCCCATTAGCTAAATCAGTCGGAAACTAGTGGTAGACATGTCATGTGCAGAATGAGGCTAAATTCAAAGAAATTGGCCAATTCTGCAACTGCAAATTCAGTTCTTGTCGATTATTCCTTCCCCACATCATAATAGGTCATAATAGGCTTCGTAGCTTGCTTTACTGTCAGGCCCATCGTTGATTCTGATGCAAATGCTACCACTAAGAAGGTGGTAACTCTTCTTCTTCTCCTCCATCGCAACTCCTCTAGATTGTATTCTCCTGTGATCAGGCCCCTCTACACCTCTTGTCTTTGGTTCCTAATTTTGTTTGCCATCTTATCAGTTTAATTCCCCATTCTTTATGGTAAAGCGCCGCAGAAACTGTTGGCGCTGTATAAATAATAATAATGGTCCTGCGAGGCTAACGGGTTTTGTGTTGGAGCCTTGTGATCGTGAGGTCAGGAAGTGTTATTTCTTCCATCTGAATGGCAGGAGATGAGGCCGGCAATATGGGACTCCAATAAAAACATTCAGGGTTATTCAAAGAGATTCGAAAAGTCACCGCACGTTCGGTGACTTTTCGTTCTCTTCAATTTGGTTCCTTTTGCCGATTCCATTTCGGCGACCCTGCGGTGTATTCAGCAAACACCACAGGGTCCCCGAATTGCAGGGAAAGGCTGCCGCAAACCTGACGAAAACGAACCGCAAAACCCAATGAATGCACGCCGAAAACCCACAAAAACATCTGAATTAACCTGCGAAAACCATGGAAAAACCCGAGCAGGAGCCGATCACATGCAGCGAAGCAGCCGGAAAAAGCCGACACCGTAGACGAATGGAGTGAATAAATTAGGAAAACAGTTTGCTTGAATGTTTGAAAAGTGAAACGCTGTTTGCAAATAAACTACTGAGCGAAAATGTCTGAAATTGTCATATGAGGTCCAGGGAATGATAATAAAGAGGGCTGTTACAGAAAAAAGAAGTAAACTTAAAAAAAAAAAAAATCGGACTTTAAATGTAGTGTTTTCTGTGTGCATATTAACAGGAGCAATCACCAGTTTGTGACGTGTTCATAGAGCAGCTCTTTATTCAGCTCAGATCCAATACAACACTAACTGAATAACTGACAACAGGACCTAAAATGGCCGCCGATCATAGAGTTCTCCGTAAACAGTTCCAGAGTGTCCTTTCTTAAAGTGACAGTACACCACATCTCCCCAACTAATTCCAAATCCCCCCTTTAAACAAGCAACATTACTGAACAATAAACAAAACTATAAACAGGTGTTAAGAATGCAAAATACACATTATCCCATGACATAATCTTTCAGTCTTTCAGGAAGGCGTGTCACTCTTCCAGCTCTTGTTGTTATCTGCGGAGATTCTGTAGAATTTACAGGGACTAGGGCTCCTTGGTCTCCATCTAAATTTGACACTTCAGTTTCTGAGTCTGTATGTTCTGCCATTGTTGTTTCCGCTCCTTGCACAGGTACAAGCAGCTGGGGCTCTATGTGGTCTTGATCACCTGTGGTATCCCTCCTGAGATGACGGCGGTTTCTCCTGTACTTTCTGCCATCAGGTCTGGCAACCACATATGATCTTGGCTCAGGACCTATGGATGATATTGTGGCAGGCTGCCAACCCGCTGTTGTCTCCATAAGGACTGCATCCCCTTTATGGAAGGGTGGTAGTGACTTGGCACCATGATCATAATACACCTTCTGCCTGCGCTGCAATTTTCTCAGTTGTTGGTGTGCATGCTGTGGGATCCGTGGCTGTAATGCAGCAGCAACAACCGGTAACTTGGTCCTCAGCACCCGGCCCATTAGAAGTTGTGCTGGAGAGTAGGCCATACCAGTGACTGGGGTGTTGCGCAACTCCAGAAGCCCTATATGAGGATCTACTCCTGATTCCCATGCCTTTTGGAGCACGAGTTTGATCGTTTTTACAGTCCTTTCAGCTAGTCCATTAGACTGGGGGTAGCCAGGACTAGAATGAGTAAACTTTATACCCCATTTGGCAGCAAAGTCCTTCACCTCAGCACTCGCAAAGGGTACATGGTCGCAGATGATTTCTGTTGGGATGCCATGTCTACTAAAGGTTTCTTTCAGTTTGCCAATCACCGACAATGCTGATTTATCAGACAGCTTTAACACTTCTGGGTACTTGGAGAAATAGTCCACTACCAAAAGGAATGAGGCTCCTCGCCACTCAAAAATGTCCGCTGCCAGTTTTTGCCAAGGAAGGTGAGGAATTGTGTGTGAGAGTAATGGCTCTTTTTGATTCGCTGGTTGGTGGCTAGCACAAATCTTGCAGGTCTCTACCATGTGCTGTATGTCCTTGGACATGCTGGGCCAGAACAGGATCATCCGAGCCCGCATTTTGGTTCTCTGTATCCCTTGATGGATGGCACTCATGCAAACTGTCCAGAATTTTCCTGCGAGCATTCTGAGGTACCACAATCTTGTCACCAAGCAATAGGAGAGCATCCTCCATGCGGAGCAAGTGCTTACATTGCCAAAACGGCTGTAGACTTAGACGAAGCTGCTTTTTCCTTTGTGGCCAACCTTGAGATAGAATTTCTTTAATGGCAGATAGGTCTGCATCTTCTGCTGTGGAAGTCTGTAAATAAGATAGCATATCAGCTCCAATAGTTTCTGATACTGACAGCGTATAAACAACCCTTCCTCTGATAGCATGTCCTCTTCTTGCTCTGGCGGATCCACAGTAGCCCTAGAAAGGGCATCAGAAATATGCATGTCTCGTCCAGGAGTGTAAACAATCTCTAGGTCATATCGTTGCAGTTGTAAGAGCATACGCTGGAGCCTTGCTGGCGCTTTGCTCAATGGTTTAGTGAGAATTGCTTCAAGAGGCTTGTGGTCAGACTGAACTGTGACTGTTTTGCCGAATACAAACTGGTGGAACTTTTTTGTTGCATACACAATGGCCAATAGTTCTTTCTCTATCTGGGCATAATTCTGCTCTGTGGTAGTCATTGCTCTAGATGCATAAGCTATGGGGCAGTTATCCTGAAGTAAGCACGCTCCAAGACCTGACTTAGACGCATCTGCCTGAATCACCACTGCTTTTGTTGGGTCGAAAAATCGCAATACTGGAGCCTCAATCAGTGCCTGTTTTAAAGATTGTACCGCTTTAGCATGCTCCGGACCCCACTGCCACAAAATATCCTTGCAAAGAAGCTTCCGCAACGGCGCTGTAATCTCTGCCTCCCCAGGTATGTATTGTGCAAGATACCGGACCATGCCCAAAAATCTCTGTAGCCCTTTTTTGTCCTCAGGGTCGGGCATTTTGCTAATTGCCTGGACCTTCTCCATATCAGGTTGAACACCAACAGGGGTGATGACATGTCCCATATACCGGACTTCTGATACTTTGAATTGAATTTTGTCTGGGTTGAACTTGATGTTCTCTTCTAATGCTCGATTCAATACCTGGTGGAGAATCTGATCATGTTCCTCATGTGATGTAGCAGCAATAATCATGTCATCAGCTATGATATGTACACCTGGGATGTCTCCAAAAATCTCCATATTCTTCTGCTGAAATACTTCACTGGCTGACTTTATACCAAATGGCATCCTGCAAAATCTAAAGCGCCCCCATGGGGAGTTAAAAGTACACAGTTCAGATGACTCTTTGTCTAATTTCACTTGCCAGTAACCATCCTTTTCATCAAGGATGGTGAATACGGTTTTGCCTGCAAGTTGACTCTGTACGTCCTCTGCGGTAGGGATATTGAAGTGGTGCCGCTTTATAGCCTTGTTGAGGTCACGAGGGTCCAAACATACCCTCAAAGTGCCATTCTTCTTTTCTGTAACAACGAGGCTGTTCACCCAATCAGTGGGGGTGTGTACTCTAGCAATGATCTGATCTTTTTCTAATTTCATGAGAGTCTCTTTAAGCTTTCCTAGTATTGAAAATGGGATTTTTCTGCATCCGTGTATGACTGGAGCAGCACTTGGGTCCAGGTAGATATGGTATGTTCCCTTAAATTGCCCAATTCCTCGAAATACCTCAGGGTAACATTTCATCAGATCGTCTTTCGTATGGATGGTTTGTGTAGACACTGTGTGGACTTTACGCAGCAAATCCAGCTCCTGACATGCTGCTTTTCCCAATAATGGAAGTGTGGAGCATCGCGTAATAAAGAATTCTAGCTCTGCCGTATGTGTTGGAGTAGCTGCAGTCAGACACACAATACCTTCTGGGCGGATTCTTGATCCTCCATAAGCAACCAAAGTAATATTAGTATTTTTGATGCATAATCGTCCAGGAATCCCGTTTAAAAACGTGTGAGGTAATACATTTGCCTCAGCACCAGTATCCAGCTTAAAGTTAATGGGCGCACCATTGATTTGCACCTCAGAGAACCATGCAGAGTTTTTCAGTGCTTGGCTGCGTTTTTTACAGTTAGAAGGCATATCTCTCAGCATTGCTCCAATCGATAAAGTATTTACAGTTTTCAGATTTTCACACTCTTGCCTCTGTGATTTACAACATCTTGCAAAGTGATTTCTTTTGTGGCAAATGTAACAAACACATCCAAATGCGGGGCATCTTTGAGATGGGTGTACTTTGCTGCACCTAGGGCATACTTTTATTGTCTGTTCAGACCTTGTAGCCTCTTCTGGTTTACTGTGTGTAGGTTTGTATTTTAATGCATTTATAGTCTGACAAGCACTCGCTGACATGTTTGCAGACATAACCTGAACCTGTGCTTTAGTAGCTTCAGCAGCCTGACATATGTCCATTGCCTTTTGTAGTGTGAGTTCAGCCTCTCTGAGTAAACGTTCTTTAAGTCTCCTGTCAGTAACACTGAAAACTAATTTGTCTCTTAACATGTCGCTGAGTATGGCCCCAAATTCACAGTCTCTGGCCTTCAGTCGAAGTTCTGTCATATACCTTTCAACACCTTGCTCCTCCAGATGTGGGTGTGTCCAAAACTGATGTCGTTCAAACACAACATTTTTCTTGGGATTGCAATGGTCCCTGAATAACTTGAGCACTGAATCTAATGTCCTTTCAGCAGTAATGGTTGATTCCAGTGTGTTGTAAACTTCTTGGCCTTCCTCCCCCAGAACATGCAGGGCTATGGCAATCTGGGTTTTCTGCTCCTTTTTATGAAGCTCAACTGCCTCAGCATAAATTAAAAAGCTTTGCTCCCATCTCCTCCAGTTTTCACTCACATTTCCAGTGAACTGGAGAGCTTCTGGCGGTCTGAAAATCTCCATGCTGATGCTGGATAAACTGCAAACAAGATCCTTATCACGATGGCTTTCTTCAGGCAGGTGATAGGTCCATTACTTCTGACACCATGTAGTGTTTTCTGTGTGCATATTAACAGGAGCAATCACCAGTTTGTGACGTGTTCATAGAGCAGCTCTTTATTCAGCTCAGATCCAATACAACACTAACTGAATAACTGACAACAGGACCTAAAATGGCCGCCGATCATAGAGTTCTCCGTAAACAGTTCCAGAGTGTCCTTTCTTAAAGTGACAGTACACCACACCTGCGGTGTATTCAGCAAACACCACAGGGTCCCCGAATTGCAGGGAAAGGCTGCCGCAAACCTGACGAAAACGAACCGCAAAACCCAATGAATGCACGCCGAAAACCCCACAAAAACAATCTTTAACCTGCGAAAACCATGGAAAAACCCGAGCAGGAGCCGATCACATGCAGCGAAGCAGCCGGAAAAAGCCGACACCGTAGACGAATGGATGAATAAATTAGGAAAACAGTTGCTTGAATGTTTGAAAAGTGAAACGCTGTTTGCAAATAAACTACTGAGCGAAAATGTCTGAAATTGTCATATGAGGTCCAGGGAATGATAATAAAGAGGGCTGTTACAGAAAAAAGAAGTAAACTTAAAAAATAAATAAATCGGACTTTAAAAAAAAAAAAAATTCAGAAAAATGATTCAAATATCCTAAAAAATCTATAAATAAAGAGACACTTTACTGGAGAATATTATAATGAAAGGTTTATTAGATATTGAATTAAAACGGGAATATTTTTAACATTGAAGCCTATGGGATTCTCCTGAATAAACCTGCCGAATTAAACCACCGAATGGCAGGGCATTAGGGGAACCTTTCACTGCTGGTTTGTGTTCTCTGAATAGCCGAAGCAGTGCTTTTTCATGGGGATTTCATTGCCCTCGAACAGGCACCGAACAGGTACCGTATGTGCAGGCAATTCGCCAGGATTTGGCAAATTGCCTGCTCCCTGGATAGCCGAATGGCCACTATAGGTAACCGTATGCTGATTTTCAGCGTTCGGTTACCTTTCTCAAGCAATTCGGATCTCTTTGAATAACCCTGATTGTTTTAGAAGGAAATAAAGTGTTGTTAGACTGGATTTGCAGCAACAGAGTCCCTGCACCACAACCACTTCACTAAGCTGAAATGTTCACGGGTACTTAGTGTCCCTTTAAGCTTCTGCTTGTTTTATGTTTGGCCGTTAAATATACTTTCCTTCACATTTTGTAACACAGACAGCTGTGACGTTGCGCAATACCCTTATTTTTTATTTATTATTTTTCGTTGGAGCGAGCGAGTGTCCTTAAATGCACCATTAAACTCTCCTACCAGCTGGGACTTTCAGAAATATCTGACATATTTTTTATTTTTGCTTTCAGGTATACAACGGTGTGAACTGGTTTGTCTGACTGCGTCATGTGGGACTTTTGCTAACGTAACAATCTACTGAAAACGCTGCAAGGAAAATCTGGGGGAGACGGAACATAGCTGGCGCTGCTCGTGCTGAAAGCAACAAATTACGTCAATAAATAGCCACACAGCTTTCAGAACAAAAGAAAACGGCACCAAATCATATAGGGCTCTATTACATTCTCCGAGCAATTTTTTTTGCCCGCAGCGTTAAACGTTAACGCGCGTAAATTAACGCTGGTATTACGATCCGAGCGCATTTTTTCATCCGTCAAAAAATATCGCGTGTAAAAAAGATGCGCAAAAAACGCGCGCGCATTAACGTTGCACGCAAAAATCGGCGGGCGGACTGTTTTTTCACACGATTCAGCCAATCAGAATTAAGAACCACAATTGTCTCCCGCTAAGTTTTTGCGCCTGTAAAAATCAATCTGAGTTTATATGCTGCAGCAATAATAAAAAACACGCACAACGTCTCTATTTTATTGTTTGGGTATGTGTAGAATGTGTAACTATACTGTGCTGTACCCGCGCAAAATTGTGCGCGAAGAATGTAATAGTGCCCATAGATGGTTCTCTTTGGGACAGAGGGCTGCAGGGCCAAAAACATACACATCATTACATACACATATATACAAATTTTAGGTATGCTTTTTTTGTTTGTCTTTTTACATTTTGTTTTTATGGTTTTATTTTGTGTATATTTTATATTACTGTATTTATGTAATATATATAATTATTATACGATATATAAATATATGTAATTCCTACTGTATATACACATGCACACAGATTCACACAAATAGAACATTGTCTGTAGTTTTTACATTTTATTTTTTATTTTCATTTTGTGTATGTTTTTATATTATTATATTTATATGATACATAACTATTATATGAATTGTTATGTAATACATTAAATATATCAAAATGTATAATGCCTATACAATATAGATAAATATTATATTAATATATACAAAAATATGTATTATAATATAATAAATATATACATAATATATAGTATATACTCACATACATGTATTTTTATGTTAATATATGATATAATATATTATTGTATAATACATAAAATAGATCAATCTAAATGTAATTCATATACTAATATAGATAAATATTATATTAATATATAAAAATATATATTATAATAAAATACATAAATATATATATATATATATATATATACTGTATATATATACAGTCAGGTCCAGAAATATTGGGACATCGACACAATTCTAACATCTTTGGCTCTATACACCACCACAATGGAGTTAGAATGAAACAAACACAATGTGCTTTAACTGCAGACTGTCAGCTTTAATTTGAGGGTATGTACATCCAACTCAGGTGAACGGTGTAGGACATACAGCAGTTTGCAGATGTGCCTCCCACTTGTTAAGGGATCAAAGGTAATGGGACAGAATAATAATCATAAATCAAACTTTCCCTTCTTAATACTTGGTTGCAAATCCTTTGCAGTCAATCACAGCCTGAAGTGAACACATAGACATCACCAGACGCTGGGTTTCATCCCTGGTGATGCTCTGCCAGGCCTCTACTGCAACTGTCTTCAGTTCCTGCTTGTTCTTGGGGCATTTTCCCTTCAGCAAGTGAAATGCATGCTCAATGGGATTCAGGTCAGGTGATTGACTTGGCCATTGCATAACATTTCACTTCTGTCCCTTCAAATACTCTTTGGTTGCTTTTGCAGTATGCTTTGGGTCATTGTCCATCTGCACTGTGAAGCGCCGTCCAATGAGTTCTGCAGCATTTGGCTGAATGTGAGCAGATAATATTGCCCGAAACACTTCAGAATTCATCCTGCTGCTTTTGTCAGCAGTCACATCATCAATAAATACAAGAGAACCAGTTCCATTGGCAGCCATACATGCCCACGCCATGACACTACCACCACCATGCTTCACTGATGAGGTGGTATGCTTAGGATCATGAGAAGTTCCTTTCCTTCTCCATACTCTTCTCTTCCCATCACTCTGGTACAAGTTGATCTTGGTCTCATCTGTCCATAGGATCTTGTTCCAGAACTGTGAAGGCTTTGTTAGGTGTTGTTTGGCAAACTCTAATCTGGCCTTCCTGTTTTTGAGGCTCAGCAATGGTTTACATCTTGTGGTGAACCCTCTGTATTCACTCTGGTGAAGTCTTCTCTTGATTGTTGACGTTGACACACATACACCTACCTCCTGGAGAGTGTTCTTGATCTGGCCAACTGTTGCGAAGGGTGTTTTCTTCACCAGGGAAAGAATTCTTCTGTCATCCACCACAGTTGTTTTCCGTGGTCTCCCGGGTCTTTTGGTGTTGCTGAGCTCACCGGTGCATTCCTTCTTTTTGAGAATGTTCCAAACAGTTGTTTTGGCCACACCTAATGTTCTTGCTATCTCTCTGATGGGTTTGTTTTGTTTCTTCAGCCTAATGATGGCTTGCTTCACTGATAGTGAAGGCTCTTTGGATCTCATCTTGAGAGTTGACAGCAACAGATTCCAAATGCAAATAGCACACTTGAAATGAACTCTGGGCCTTTTATCTGCACATTGTAATTGGGGTAATGAGGGAATATCACACACCTGGCCATGGAATAGCTGAGAAGCCAATTGTCTAATTACCTTTGGTCCCTTAACAAGTGGGAGGCACATCTGCAAACTGCTGTAAGTCCTACACCGTTCACCTGAGTTGGATGTACATACCCTCAAATTAAAGCTGACAGTCTGCAGTTAAAGCACATTGTGTTTGTTTCATTCCAACTCCATTGTGGTGGTGTATAGAGCCAAAGATGTTAGAATTGTGTTGATGTCCCAATATTTCTGGACCTGACTGTATAGGCCGTGTCAGTCCAGATGCCAAAATCACGAGTATAGCAGTACGTAGTGATACTATTTTTTTGGACTATCGTCACATTTAAAAGAAAAGCTTTTGAGAGTGTAAGAAGAGAGGTTAGACTCTCAAAAGCTTGTCTTTTAGATGTAATGTTAGTGCAGTAAAACAGGTGTCACTACGTACTGCTACACTCATGATTTTTATATATATAAAATAGAGATAGATATATACACACATGTACAGTATTTGTGTGTAAGGAAAGAAGAAGTGAACTTGGTACGCTAGTTGCCATACAGACACACCAAAATATATAAGAGATATGCGACTGAGTGTGCGGTGGCCGAGTGACACCAGTTTCTCCGGCTCTGGAGGAGCAGGATCATGTGAATGAGCACACGGCACACTTGCTGCTTGGCATTTTTATAAATCGCTCAGGCACAAGGCTCTTACACCACTTAATCTCCCTTATCGGCGCAGCAGATAAACACCTGCTTGGACTGGAATTAAAGGTCACAGTCTTTTCATTCTTCTGTCCTTGGCCAGGACCAACACAGGCACCGACAGCACAGCACGTTCCTGAAAAGTTCTTCATTCATACCGGTTCTTATATCATCCACATAATTTTTTTCAAGTGGAGTCAGCAACAAAATAAAATAAAACCAAATCACTAACTTCAAAAAGACATGCGAAACAGGCTGTCAATAATTAACGTAGAGGTGAAATGAGGTAATCTGAATGTCCTGGCTTCAGGTGGATGGCATAGCTTGGTTCCCTTTGGGTCTTGGAAGTCAGTCGTAGCCTTTGTGGTATTTTATAAATGAAAAACTTTGCCATAAACAAACCAGCCACGACACAATACAAATGTACCGCTAATATCTAAGTGCAACTGGAGCCACAAGGGGCCAACCTCAACGTACGGCACATCATGAGAAGAAGTGATCAAGGCACACCAGTCAGGGTCCAAAATTTTAATGGAGTATACCAACACCCAATGTTTTGGTTGTTGTACAGCCAAATCTTTGCCTGTTGGGATGTTCCATTAGAATTTGTGATATTTTGTGGTGTAGAAGACCTGAGGCTAGTTTCAGAACTTGAACATCACATTGAGTTGAGTGATCTGCGAAACCCATGAGAGGTGGTTTCTGGTTCTTGAAGGTTACGTTCGGAAATGTATTTACAAGATGAGAACATTTTGTAATACTTACCCCTGGCCATCACAGAGAGACGTCTCCATGGCAAACCCATATATCCTCCTGTATGCTTGTATAGGCCAACTAGGACTAGGCCTAGTGAAGCAAATGGGCGGGGGCAGCACTTGCTTTCCTAATGTTCTTAGTATATGTTCCTAATGTATAGAGAAAAGATTTGAATAATGCTGGTCCACAGCCTTGAATCCCCCAGAAATGTGTCTCTAAACCAGAGGTCAGCAACCTGGGACCCTCCAGAGGTGTTGGAACTACATTTCCTTTGCGGCCAGCCAATCTAATGAGTGACTGAGGACCATCTGGAGGGCCAAGGTAGCGGACCCATGCAATAGATGCCCAGAGAATCATGAGAGCTGTAGTTCTGCAAAATCTAGGGGCCCTGAGTTAAGATCTCGGACTCTAAACTACGTTGTTAGAAATCCCTTGGTGTACTTTGCTCATTTATTAACTAATGTTTTTATTGGCATGAATAGCCCCGATGGGACATCAATTTGCCTTATTCTATGTTTATGTTCATATTTATTTGAAATCAGGTGAAGGGGGACACCCCCATCGTGCTGAAATACGCTCCTGACGATGGCTCTTGAGTTTGCTTTTCAAATGATCCATCAACAAGTGGGCTCCGGCCTACCTGTTTGTCCCATCATCCCTTTGGGTGTTAGTCTAGGAAGCTGTGAAGAGCTTCCTTGCTGTCTGTCATGTCCACGGAGAACCACAGGTGTATTAATATATCCCTCAATTACTGCAGTTTGTGATTATGAGATTATAAGTGGTGAAGTCGGGTTTCCTACAACCAGGTTCCCTAATGCCAATGTCCAGACAGAACAAGTGCCGGACATACCAAGTTCCCTACACAGACAACTCCCCGATGGCCAACTTCCAGACATCCAAAATCCGGCTAACCCTAACACCCTAACCCTTTAACTCTAACCTTACTCCCTAGCTCCCTAAGCCTAAACCTGACCCCCTAACTCCCTAACCCCCTTACCCTAACTTCCTAACCATAACCCCTAACTCCCGAAACCTAGCCCTAACCCTAACTCCCTAACCCTAAGCCCCTAACTCCCTAAACCTAGCCCTAACCCTAACTCCCTAAACCTAACCCTAACTCCCTAAACCTAGCCCTAACTCCTTAAACCTAACCATAACCCCTAAACCTAAACATAACTCTCTAAGGGTTAGGGTGTTAGGATTAGGCTTAGCTGCTGGGATTTTGGATGTCTGGAAGTTGGCCCGGCCGTCAGGGAGTTGTCTGTGTAGAGAAATTGGTATGTCCGGCACTTGTTCTGTCTGGAAGTTGGCCGTCGGGTTGTTGGTATTAGGGAACCTGGTAGCAGGGATTTTGTCCAGCACCCGGTGGAGTCACACAAAGGACTGCTCTTACTGGGTGAATACCTAGGGTGAATGACGGTTTTGCATCATTGCGTATTTTCATTTGACCTATATCATTTTTATATTTTATTTTAGATGTTTCCATATTCAAAAATTCATATACAAGGGGGACAATCCTGAATTGTGAAAGCAGAAATGATCTCATACACCAGTTAGAGGGAACGATAGTTATATTTTGTTTCCTTTGCTGCCCCCTGCAGTTCCATGGTTTCCAATGACTCTTTTTTTTATCTTTTAAATCTTTTTCTGCTCTTTCTGTCATCTTGACCGATCACTTGATGTTCACGCTCACCAGCCGTTACATTTTATAATGCAAGTCTATAAATTCATAGAAAGGAGTACTTGGTTTCCAATATTTTTGTTGATCCTCAGTGGATTTGGTGACTCCAGGAAGCACCCGGTTTCCGATTTGCTATGAGTTACATGCTAACCTGTGTGCAGAACGTGCATATCTGCTATTAAAAGGGAACGGCACCAGGCGATGAAGAGGATTACATGGAGCTTCCTAGTGGCATGGCCAATGTGGATGTATCTATAACTACCAGGCAAAACCTCTGCCCATTGCTGGTTTGTAGAGTTTTTTCTTAGTGTCCAGTGTGATTATATCCAATTTATGATATAACAATTTACCAATTCTCCATTGTAAACGTTACGCTGATTTGTCGCCTGCCCCACTCCCTGGCTTTGTCCTGCCCGTGTTTTCAGATTGCGTCTTCCCCACACTTCGCTACTTTTATTTATTTATTTATAAAGTATTTTACAAGGAAGGATACATTGAGATTTCTCTCATTTTCAAGTATGTCCTGGGTTCAAGAACATTAAATTGTTACAGTCGTTACAGAAATACAAAGTAATAAAATGCAAGATATTAAAAACAAAACACAAATATACAGATTAACACAGATAATGAATATGTAGGAAATGTAAAGGGTTATTCAAAGAGATTCGAATGGCTGCCGAAAGGTAACCAAACGCTGAAAATCACCGTTCGGTTACCTTTCTTGGTCATTCGGCTATCCAGAGAGCAGGCAGTTCGCCAAATGTTGGCGAATTGCCTGCACATACGGTGCCTGTTCGGTGCCTGTTCAAGGGCAGTGAAATCCCCATAGCTTCGTCTATTCAGAGAACAAAAACCACCAGTGAAATGTTGCCGAATTGCCCTGCCATTCGGTGGCTTCACACGGCAGATTTATTAAGGCGAATCCCATAGGCTTCAATGTTAAAAATATTCCCGTTTTAATTCAATATCTAATAAACCGTTGAGTATAATATTCTGCAGTAAAGAGTCACTTTATTTAAAGTTTTTTTTCTGATCTTTTAAGCATTTCTGGATTTTTTGTCAAAAAAAATTTCCGATTTTTTTTTTTTTTAACTTGACTTCTTTTTTCTGTAACAGCCCTTTTTATTATCATTCATTGGATCATATGTAAATTTCAGATATTTTCGCTCAGTAGTTCCTTTGCAAACAGTGTTTCACTTTTCAAACATTCAAGCGGACTGTTTTTTTTTTTTTTTTCATCACTCCATTCGTCTGTGGTGTCGGCTTTTTCCGACGACTGCTCTGCGCTGTGATCGGCTCCTATTCGGGTTTCTCCGGCGTGTTCAGCGGGGTTAATCCAGATGTTTTTGCGGGTTTTCGGTGTGCCGTTTGCCGGGTTTTGCGGTGAGTTTTCGGCAGGTTTCGGGGACCCTGTGGTGCTTGCTGAATACACCGCTGGGTTGCCGAAATGGGATCGCCAAATCGAACCGAATTGAGGAGAACGAAAAGTCACCGAATGTGCGGTGACTTTTCGATTCTCTTTGAATAACCCTGTATGTCACTATGTTACATGTTTACAGGTGCATTCTGTATATAGTCACTGTGTTACATGTTTACACAGGTGCATTCTGTATATAGTCACTGTGTTACATGTTTACAGGTGCATTCTGTATATACTCACTATGTTACATGTTTACAGGTGCATTCTGTATATAGTCACTATGTTACATGTTTACAGGTGCATTCTGTATATACTCACTATGTTACATGTTTACAGGCGCATTCTGTATATAGTCACTGTGTTACATGTTTACAGGTGCATTCTGTATATACTCACTATGTTACATGTTTACAGGTGCATTCTGTATATAGTCACTATGTTACATGTTTACAGGCGCATTCTGTATATAGTCACTATGTTACATGTTTACAGGCGCATTCTGTATATAGTCACTATGTTACATGTTTACAGGTGCATTCTGTATATAGTCACTGTTACATGTTTACAGGTGCATTCTGTATATAGTCACTGTGTTACATGTTTACAGGTGCATTCTGTATATAGTCACTATGTTACGTGTTTACAGGTGCATTCTGTATATAGTCACTGTGTTACATGTTTACAGGTGCATTCTGTATATAGTCACTATGTTACGTGTTTACAGGTGCATTCTGTATATAGTCACTGTGTTACATGTTTACAGGTGTATTCTGTATATAGTCACTGTATTACATGTTTACAGGTGCATTCTGTGTATAGTCACTATGTTACATGTTTACAGGTGCATTCTCTATATAGTCACTATCAGGGTTATTCAGAGAGCGTTAAAAGCAGGAGAATGACTGGAGAATGGCTGGAGAATGAAAAATTCTAGGTCAAAATGGCCGATTTGGAAAATGAGATGAAAGGGAGAATTTTTCTGGTTTGGTTATTTTGACCTAGAATTTTTCATTCTCCAGTCATTCTCCAGTCATTCTCCTGCTTTTCACGCTCTCTGAATAACCCTGTATGTTACATGTTTACAGGCGCATTCTGTATATAGTCACTGTGTTACATGTTTACAGACGCATTCTGTATATAGAATAAAAACAATATAGGAGATAATCGGCACTAAATTACGATCATGAATTGGATATTAAACCAGTGCTGCTCAATAACACTATGTTAACCCTTAACAATATACAATAGAAAGAATTGTGTATAATACCCAGTGTGAGCGCACTTAACTTGCAAGAGTAGATCTTTCAGCAGTGATCCTAGGGAATTTTGATGCCAGAGTCAGAGTGAAATAGACCTAATATTGAGAAATAGAGACAACTCCATGGTGCAAAATAACGTTTGAACATGTGCAGGTAGTGGAAATGAAAACTATGATATGATGACAAACTCACAAGGGTGGAGCCCTAATCGGCTCAGATGATATACGCCTCTTGACCACTCTGGGAAGCAGTCTATTCAGGTAGGGTGGTAGCTTCCCAGAAAACCTCTTACACACCAAGTTGGAAATGGGAAGGGTGCATCTAGATTCCAGTTTAGTTCTTTTAACATGTCATAATGGTGGGTCATGTAGTTACATTGTAGCACAAAGCGTCAGAATGAGTTATTTTATGTAGTAAGTTTATGAAGGTGTGTTTGCGGGGCGGCATAAACATTTGTTGTACAATCTACTTTCTTACCGCGGGGCTCAGGCAGGATTTGTTATTGTAAAGGGCACCTACAGTAGTTTGGGGTAAAGTTTACCTGAGAGTTTTTCACATGTACATGTGTAAGATCTTTGATCCTCTGCCAGAGGGTTTTTGTCTCTTCAACTCATTCAATACCAAGTAATTGTTGATGGAAATGCAGTTATTTTAACATTTATTTAAAAAATGAGATCCTGACGAGGCCAAGACAAACGCTGTATATATATATATATTATATACAGTTGTGTTCAAAATTATTCAACCCCCACTGAAATTGAGTGTTTTGGCCAGTTTGACATTGATTTTGATCATTCAGTCATCTTGCTTACAATTAAATCAAAGAGGCACGTGTAGGTCAGACAAATATAACATAACATTTATAATGAAATAACCACAAATGTCTTTTCTGTGCTCACATCATTATCAGTTTTATTCAACCCCCAAGTGACATTCAATCTTAGTACTTAGTACAACATCCTTTTACAGTTATAACAGCTTTTAAATGTGAAGCATAGCTTGACACAAGTGTCTTGCAGCGATCTACGGGTATCTTCGCCCATTCGTCATGGGCAAAAGCTTCCAGTTCAGTCACATTCTTAGGCTTGCGCACTGCAACTGCTTTCTTTAAGTCCCACCAGAGGTTCTCAATCGGATTTAAGTCAGGTGACTGCGATGGCCACTCCAATGTTCCAGCCTTTAATCTGCAACCATGCTCTAGTGGACTTGGAGGTATGCTTGGGATCATTGTCCTGTTGAAAGGTCCAACGTCTCCCAAGCCTCAGGTTTGTGACAGACTGCATCACATTGTCATCCAATATCTCCTGGTACTGAAGAGAATTCATGGTACCTTGCACACGCTGAAGCTTCCCTGTACCTGCAGAAGCAAAACAGCCCCAAAGCATGATTGACCCCCCGCCATGCTTCACAGTAGGCAAGGTGTTCTTTTCTTCATAGGCCTTGTTCTTCCTCCTCCAAACATAGCGTTGATCCATGGTCCCAAACAGTTCTAATTTTGTTTCATCAGTCCACAGAACACTATCCCAAAACTTCTGTGGTTTGTCCACATGACTTTTGGCATACTGCAGTCGACTCTTCTTATTCTTTGGAGACAGCAAGGGGGTGCGCCTGGGAGTTCTGGCATGGAGGCCTTCATTACGCAGTGTGCGCCGTATTGTCTGAGCTGAAACTTCAGTACCCACATCTGACAAATCTTTTCTCAGTTCCTCAGCAGTCGCACGGGGACTTTTCTCCACTCTACGCTTCAGGTAGTGCACAGCAGTCGAAGTCAGCATCTTCTTTCTGCCATGACCAGGTAGCGTTTCAACAGTGCCCTTTGCCTTGAATTTGCAAATGATGCTTCCTATGGTCTCTCTTGGTATGTTTAACATCTTTGCAATCTTCTTATAGCCATTGCCCTTCCTGTGAAGCGTAATCACCTCTTCTCTTGTCTTCCTGGACCATTCTCTTGACTTCACCATGTTTGTAACCACACCAGTAAATGTCTACAAGGAGCTGAGTATCACAGTCATTTTAAAGCTGCCTAATTGGTGTTTATTATGCTTTATTGCTGCTCCGTGACATCCACAGGTGTTTTCAATACCTGATTGAAAACACTTGAATGAACCTCTGTTCTTCAGAGTGGTAGTCTTTAAGGGGTTGAATAATTGTGTCAATGAAGAATTCACAAAAGAAACATTTACTACTGTATTACAAAACCAATTGATGTCATTTTAGTTGCATATGGTTCTTTAAAAAGTCCTTGTAGGATTTCATTCTGAATACAATTACAAATGTACACTAAATTCCCTAAAACCCTTTACAGCATTGGGGGTTGAATAATTTTGAACACAACTGTATATATATATTATTTTTCCCAATCTGTTCAGAATGTAGTTATGCCTCTTCCTCTTTAGGGATCCAGGGTCCAACAGAAGAAATCCAGCATCATGAGCTCATAATCTGAACATTTACTCGAGAGGAAAAAAAAAACAACAAAGAGGTCAAGAAATCGAATCCATCCCCAGGGGACCCGAATAGAGATGGGCTGATGTAATGAAAAGCTAGGATAGATGTAGTCTTGAAGGAAAGGCCACTCGAGACAAGAATCCCTTAAAAAATTAACACGTTTTTTTCTCTCTTTTTCTTTCTGAAGGACACACATGGAAGTGATTTGCACTTGAGTGAATGGGAGAGAGTTCCTGCGCTCCGAGTCTCTTTCTGTATGTCGATTAGGAAGCCTAGTCACATCTGAGGTCCGATTTCAAGTGGGATCTGTCGTGGCCAAATTAACGAAAACCTGTGAAATTTCAGTGTCTGGTAGGAAAAAAAAGGCTACAGTTACATGGGAACCCCTTCCTCTTTGTCAGACGCCTAATGAAAGCGACCAGGCACCACGTCCACTACAATACACTGTGGGCCACGTTACAATGTTGACGCTAACGTTAACGCTCACCTGCGTGAGCATTAACGTTAGCCGCGGTATCTACCACATATTACAATCCAAACGCAAATGGGTTAAGTAACCCGTTTGCGTTTGGTATCTTGCGCTTTTCAGCACGAGGTTAATGTACTTTGCGCTCCCTATACTTAACATGGGGAGCGCAAAGTGTTAATCAGCGTTAGGATTACAAAGTCCCAGCGCTGATTAACATCCGGCTCTGGTCAGCGGAAAGTTAACCAGAGCCAGGACTTGGTGTTAACGAATTCCGCTTCTGCAGAATCCGTTAACACGAGCCTAAAAAATAGAAAAACAAATCGTATACTCACCTCCTGTCCCGCGGCGAGGACCACGGCTCCGTCCGCCTCCTCCATCCGGCGGGAACAGTGAAAGACTGGAGGAAAAAGTCCCCCCAGTCTCTCCCTGCGTATCACTACGCTGACCGGCCAGATCTCGTGAGGCTGGTCATGTGACTGCTGGTATCTGGCTCAATGGAGTCCTATGGACTCCATCGAGTGGATGCTCGCGGCTGTGCTCAGTGCTGCCGCAAGCATCGCGGGCCGTAGCGCGGGCTAACAATGCAGGCAGCTTTTTAAGCGCCTGCATTGTAATTCCACGCTAAAACGGGGGCGGTAGGGGGAAAACTGCGAGCGCAGTTTTTTCTCCCTACCACCCCCGTTTTAGCGCGGAGATTGTAATGTAGCCCTGTACTTCTTAAAAAAGGTCCCATTAGTGCAAGTTTGTGTCAGGAACAATAGGTAGAAATTCATACTCACTGAATCGTATTGTCTTTAAATTATAAAACAGGAATAGAAGATTTGGTTTGGAAGAATAACTATATTCTTGAAGACATATTTGCCAATTTGACTATTTCTGCCGAGAATTTGCAGTTTTTTTTTTTACCCGGGTCAGTTCATAACAATTCCTGTTTCAGTGAATAATATCCTAATGCAGAAATCAGAACCCTTGACCACCCCCCCCCCCTATGTTTTGAAACCACATCTCCTATGAGGCTCAGCTTCTCATTCGACTGGCTAAGTCTCTTGGGAAATGTAGTTCCAAAAGATCTGGAGGGCCAAGCTTGCCAACCCACATCCTTATGTATCAAATGCATCAGCGACAACCCCAAAATTTTCTCTGTCCTCTCTTATTTTGGACAGTGACAATTTAAGATTTTTTTTTTATATATGCAATAAAACTTTTGCACCATACACTGCCTGGCAAAAGAAGAGTCGCAAATTAAAATGCACTGATTGAGGCTCACGCAATGTCACAGCATTTATTTCCATCCATAGTTGCACTAATTTGTTGCCAAGATCTTGTGTTGATGATGGGAGAGTCGCGGCGCTGCGTAAAGTCTTCTCCAGCACATTATCCCAAAGATTCTCAATGGGGTTAAGGTCTGGACTGTGCGGTGGCCAATCCATGTGTGAAAATGATGTCTCATGCTCTCTGAACCACTCTTGCACAATTTGAGCCCGATGAATCCTGGCATTGCCATCTTGGAAAATGCCCGCTGTGCCATCAGGGAAGAAAAAACCCATTGATGGAAAAACCTGCTCATTCAGTATATTCAGGGAGTCACATGACCTCATTTTTTTTTGTGAAGAAACATATTAATCACTGCAGTAATTACCCAATGGAAGGCTCACATCTATTGGCTTAGTCACACCAGTCGTGGTGTCTTTTTTTTGTCCAGGCAGTGTATATTGAAATGAACTTGAGTATGTGTGAATGTGAAGCCAGGATTGATTGTCTTCTACATATACAGTGGCCCTGTTATTCCCTTGCATATAAATATTTTTTTTATCGTGCTTTAACGATAGATATATGTAACCATGTACCCCACTCCTGGCGCTTCCTGGTGCCCCATTATTGCCAGCTGATGCTATTAAAGTCTGCAAAATGCTCTATTCTATTGCATTTACAACATATACAGATGTGGAGCCATACTGACTAATTGCTGACTCAGCACAAAGAATTTGCTTTGTCTCATAGCGTCTATTAGTCAGAAAGTAAGGGGTTTCCCCACCCATAAGCCATAATTACAATTTTCGTTAATTGAGGGCCGCTTCTGGGAACTCAGATAAAGGTTCTTCTGAACCCGTTCATTTTTTTTTTGGAAAACAGCATCCATTATGTGAGACGAAAGGGGTCGTCGCCAACGGTCCAGAGCACCACGTGCGGAGCGTCACAGTTACAGGGAACCCATCATAAAAACACATTCAATAAACGGAAATAATATGTTTCTTATGCCGTGGTATTTACCAACGCAGAATGATGTCTACGCAGCGCTTTCTTGCCAAATACTCTACCACGATGACGGATGATCCCGGATATATATATGATATAAAAACAAACAGAAATGAGGTCTGTGATAGCAACTCGAATGGAAAATTACCAGAAACCCCCGTAAAAAGCCTTAAATCTGTTAACGGCTTAATAAAAGGGGGCAGACAGCGCTACGTGAAAGCTTTGTTTTACAGTCGCGAGTTTCCGATTGAAACGCAGAAGGCAGACAGCCATTGTTCCGACGTGTCAGCTGTTATCAGTTGCTAAATGTTCACAGGAACCTGCTCGAGATAACTAGGTGGCAGCTTGCAAAGGACTTTAACCAGAAACCGACCCCATCAAAATATGCATTAGAAAAGGGATGTGTGTTACTGACATACGGAATGAATGATATTGGCGCGGGGTCATCAACCTGAAGAAGGTTTAGCTTGCAGCTGGCGAGATCGGTCTGGATATCATGGATTTTGATGCAGCTGCTAATCTTAAATCTAGAGACTAACGAGGTTATTCACTAATTACCGCAATTTCATCGACAGGTGGCTTAATTTTGTCGAAATCCAATGGGGCAATTACATCGAAACTACGGTGAATTCGCTGTTTATGGATCTTCCATCATAGTTTACCGTACTTTTCAACTTTTTCCACTCTAGCTTCTGCTGAAGTTGTCTAGTAGGGATGTGCGTTTCGGGTTTCGGAATTTCGGAATTTTCACGAAATTTCCCGATTTGTGCATTCGGATTTGGACGATTTTTCCGAAAATTTTCGGATCTGAAAACGGCAGATCAAAACAAATTTTCGTGCCGAAACGAAAACTTTTCGGAATTTTCGAATGGACTACAAATGTGTAAAATCGAAATTCATTTTCGTTCCATTCGTGATTTCGGCTCCATTCCTGATTTAGGTTCCATTTCAGTAATTTCGGACATCGTATTTTTCAGTTATATCGCTGATTCTGTAATTTTGTATCATTCCCATCTCAATGTATCCTTCCTGGAAAACCAGAGAAATCTCAATGTATCCTTCCCGGGAAACTAGAGAAATCTCAATGTATCCTTCTTGTAAAACATGAGAAATCGTATCGTATCGACAGAAATATCGGATCCGAAAAACCATTAGTTTACGTCAAAACGAATAGACACTTTGAAACGAGGAGAACAGATGTTCTGAAAAACACGAAAATTTCCGAAATCACGAAAAAAAAGTAGATACGAAAAACGAACCGAACCGAAACGGAAATCGGCCGAAACGAGCCGAACCGAAAATTTACAAAATCCGAACGAACCGAACCGAATCGAACCGAAAAAAAAATTGGTGCACAAGTCTATTGTCTAGTGTGGATCACAGTGTACAAAAACTCTACGGGCTCTATTACATTCTCCGCGCAAATTCGTACGCGCAGCGCATTTTGTTTGCGCACAGCGCTAAACGTTAACACGGGTAAATTAACGCTGGTATTACGATCCGAGCGCAGTTTTTCATCCGTCAAAAAATATCGTGCATAAAAAAGACACGCAAAAACGCACGCGCAGACATCGATGGGCAATCAGAATTTAGAACCACAATTGGCTCCCATTTCGTTTTTGCGCCTGCCAAAATCAATCTGAGTATATATGCTGCAGAAATAATAAAAACATGCACAAACTCTCTATTTTATTTTTACAAACACAATATGGCAGCGCTGATAAGATATTAAGGAAGGATCGCTACAGGCACTCGCACGTGGTTCCTGTCCCGAACCACCAAAATATATACCAATAGTCCAAGGGGATGGAGTGCAGTGAAAACAATGTTCCTTTCTTTAACCCTTTCACTGCTGAGGACGTGTGGGGAACGTCCTCATTGACTCCTAAGGAAAGATAGGGGGTTCCTTTGAACCCCAATATCTTCCGACTGTTGGCAGCTAGGAGGGTCATGTTTGGTATCATTAGAAAGGCCAGAGCATGGCCATGTTTGAAGTAAAGAAAAAAAATAATTTAAATAATTTAAGAAAAATTTGTTTTTTTTAAGACGTGAAATGGCTCAGCAGTGAAGGGGTTAAGTCCCAGGAGTAGATTTCCCAAAATCCTGAAGAGAGCTTTCTTCCTAGGGTAACCTCAAAAAAGGAAAAACATCATTGTGCGATCTGATGTATACCACATGGATAAACCAAAGAAGCGTCAGCACACTCACGTGTAATAGAGCCTTCCTGGCTCTGGATGATGCACCTCTGGGTTATTAACGGCTACCCACTTGCCCTTTTCTGTACAGGTAGTCTTGATACTTCAAGTCTTTAGTATTACAGTCTATGCTATGCCCTGTCTGTATCCATATTTAACCCCTTCACTGCTGAGGCATTTCACCGCTGTGTGCTGAGCTAATTTTTACCGCTTTTGCTCATCATGTTTAAACCTGATTTGAAGCCACATTTTATTATATGGCCCAGGCATATTATATATTGTTCTTTCCGGCAGACTCGGCAGATCCATAATATATAATATTTTTATGTATACGTCATGTCCTGCCTGTATATTATGACAAAAAATGCAATACAATTTGAATTTTTAATCATCTGCAGCGTGTAAAGTGTTTTTTTTCACCTTTTATCACATGAACATTTGCGGTTATATTTTCTATGGGGTGCGCTTGTACAAAAATTAGAAATAGGGACTTGTTAAATTTTATTACTGTGTGCAATCCCTGCACACGCTACAGCGTGTGGCTGGCCCCGTCGCAGTGTCACAACACTGCGACGGATGCTGGGAGACAGGTCAGCACGGGCGCACATAGTGCGCTCGCCTGACACCAGCCTAAAACCTGGCCTGTTAGGGGGATCTTTTTATTATTATTCATAGGAACGTATATGTTAATTCTAAACATTTTCGTCCATTAGTTTTTTTGCAAACAGCGTTCAAAATTCTGAACGTTTCAATCGTTGTTTTTTTTATTACCCCATTCATCGACTTTTTGGCTTTTTCTGGCGGCTGGTCGGCGCTATGTTCGGCAGATCGTCGTCAGGTTTTCTGCTGCGTTTCGAAGTGATCCATTATTTTTGGATCGTATTAGCGGGTTATTGGCGGATTTTTGGATCCGTTCGGCAGGATTTCACTTCACTTCGGGGGACCCTGCGGTGAATGCTGAGTTCACCACAGGGTAGGGGAATTTGATTTCCCCCGAAGTGCGGGGAAACGAGAGAGCACCGAAATGTCACTCTGAATAACCCCTTTTATTATCTTGTTTTTCTCATTTTACTTTCCCGCTCTGACATTCTGTTTCTATTTCTTTATTCTTATTTTTTTCTGGTAATGTTTAAAAAAAAAAGTAAAAAAAAAAAAAAAAAAAGAAAGTAAGCGGAGGATGTAGAGTTTAAAATGTTACCAGTTGTTTTTATGTGCAACTTATTATTTTTTTTCACCTCATTTTATTTTCCCAGTCAGTCATCCTGTAGCTGATTTTTTTACTTGTTTTTTTTTTTGTTTTTTTTTTTACTAAATTAAAAAAAAAGATGTCGTGGGAGGAGGTGGAATTTAAAATGCTACCATTTGTTTTTAAAACAAATTATAGGAAACTGTAATACAATTTCAAGCCTTTTCGAGGGGGATGTTAAGCTAACGAAAGGTGGCAGCGCCCAGACGTTCTCTCATGTCAACACCTGCAGCCATGTTTGCACGGGATTATCACAAATGTCTCCGGCTTGAAAGGAAGGACGATATTAGCGGGTTTACAAAATCGAAGTTGTTTTTTTTTCCCATATCCAGTTATTTCCCAGCCTCTAGTTTCCAAATTAGTTGCAGATTGCCGTGTAGGACTCTGTATAATGTATGTCTGTTTCCCAGAGGGGTTCTGGCTAACACGGTCGAAAACCAAAGGTTTATCTGGAATATATCGGTGGAAAAAAAAGAATTCAGCACAGACATTCAAGGACATTTTCATGTCTTATAAATGCTTTCAATTAATGCGCTGCCTAAATCTTATATTCACTTCAGGAGAGTTTAGTTTCACATTTAGAAACAGGAACAACAACACATTGCTGGTATGTAATTATGGAAACCATTGATTAGAGTATTTATGGGGAATTTCTAATTAGCAACACATTATTCTTCCACCGCTTCTGCCTCTAACACATTTGTGTGACCCATGAGAGTCTGAGAAACGTTTACGCATCTGGTGAGAACATGTAGAAAAAGATATAAATTGTAATGGAGCTGGGGAATTGAGTATTTCTTCTGAAAACTGTTTACAGTACCCAGTGCTTGCTGTGCTTTGTAAACGTGATGGCGCATTGGCACCACCTAGCGTTCGCTCTAGTGTTTGACACTCTCGAGACTTCTGCATGGGAATTCAGCATGTGAGGCTGTATTGCAGTTATTTATTTATTTATTTATTTAATTTATAAAGGATTTTACCAGGAAGGATACATTGAGATTTCTCTCGTTTTCAAGTATGTCCTGGGTTCAAGAACATTGAAGTGTTACAGTTACAGAAATACAAAGTAATACAATGCAAGATATTAAAAAACACAAATATACAGATTAACTGAAAAATATGTAGGAAATATAGTCACTAGGTTACATGTTTACAGGTGCATTCTGTATTGAGGTATGTTAGTAAGGAGCTTTTGAGTGACTTAAGACTGGGGGAAGATTTGATGGTGTCTGGGAGGTTATTCCATAATTGTGGTGCTCTGTAGGAAAATGAGGACCGAGCCACTGTCTTTTTGTATTGTGGTATAGCAAGTAAGGTGCTGGTCCTGGATCGGAGGTTATAGGATGAGGGAGCTGCTGGGGGAAGCAGTCTATTCAGGTAGGGTGGCAGCTTCCCAGAGATGCTCTTAAACACCAGGCTGGAAAGGTGAAGGGTGCGTCTGGATTCCAGCGATGGCCAGTTTAGCTCTTTTAACATGTCACAATGGTGTGTCATGTAGTTACATTGTAGCGCAAAGCGGCAGAATGAGTTATACAATGTAGTAAGTTTATGAAGGTGTGTTTGCGGGGCGGCTGCATACACTACATCTCCGTAATCAATAGCCGGCATAAGCATTTGTTGTACAATCTGCTTTCTTACCGCGGGACTCAGGCAGGATTTGTTTCTGTACAGGGCACCTAGTTTGGGGTAAAGTTTAGATGAGAGTTTTTCGATGTGGGGGCCAAAGGATAGATTAGGGTCCAACCACATACCTAGATATTTGAGAGAAGTGACTGTGGTCAGCGTGCCATTTGATTTTGTCCCAACACATAGATAACTATCTTCTCCCCTGTAAATGTTAATGGTGGTACCCAAGTCGAGTCACAGCTAGGGATGCTAGATCGGCCATATTTGCGGACATATGTTACTATTTCATGCAGGAAGGAGCGAAGGGAAAAGTGCTGCCCAGCAACATGTATAATTCATAAGCTGCATGAAGGAGATCAAGGCAGGTCACCTGGGATTCCTTACTAAATTCTTACCTGCAGCATATGGATTTTACATACTGCAGGGTTGCATTTTTCCCACACTGCCCATCACCATGAATAAATTATATGTGTCCAGGAAGACATGGCCGATCTGGCAACCCTAGTCATAACCCCTGTTGTGGTTAGATAATATAAATGCAGTATTCTAACCGTCAAAAGTAGACGTTACGTGCATCTCTTAAGATATGTTGTCAGTATGATGTCGATAAACTATAAGGTTTATGTATTTGAATAAAAGAGCCACACACAGATTATTATAGCTGATTTTTTATTTATAAATTTGAAACAAAATAAGATCCCAAAAAAATATTTTCTGTAATTTACTAGTCAACGTTTACATGGTTCACAATTTGTGCAGTGATACAATGACAACAGCTTAAACCCCACTGATCTTAATGAAAGGTGGCTGGTCCAGAGGGAGGCAATAAACACCATGTGAATCACAGGGTTAAAAAAATCCTTCCTATCCTCAGTTATGGCAATCGGACAGTCCTTGGATCAGCCACCTGATGGCTCAAGCTGTAGATTGTTGGAGCCACTACACAAACACTCAATACAATACACACAAATGATTAAATAAAAAACGAAAAATTGGGCAATGAGCTCTAGAAAGAGACAAGATAACACATCATGGTGCAGTATAACATTCAGGTGGAGTACATAAAGGCCCCCTTTCAGATTGCACTCACAGAATCCAAGAAATTATATGCATATAGCTTAGTTACCACTATTATTATTATTTTTATTGTTATTTATTTTTTATTTTTTATTTAGATGAGCGATACCTCTATTTGCGCATTTTGTTCACTGACATATTCTTTTATTCCGTCATTGCCAGTTGAGCTATTGTCCTCAGAAGCGCTGAAATACAGAGGATTGCTATTCTCGTTTTTTGCACCTCATCAGAGAGGCTAAGATGTCCCGCGACGCAACTTCTGGTGACGAACTTTTAAAGAAACCGGATGTGATGAATCTAAATTGCCACATCCGGAAATCACCTCTAGTAACACCAGATGTCAAGGATGTAGTCCCGGAAGTTATTCTCAGCAACACCGGACGTTAAGGACGTAATTGGAATTAGGAGGCGTTGTTCTAATTGGGGAACAATTGGGGTACAATAACTATTTAAATGTACTGCTGGATATGTATGCATTATTATTTTTCTTTGCCCTGATGAAGTCCAGTTTATGCTTGGACGAAACGCGTTGGCTTTTTATTTGTATTAATTAAAAATACTTTTACCACCACTGGAACCAGCTTTGGGTATATCTCCTGTGACGGCGGGGTGTTTAGTCTGGCTGTACTTATCCGAGGGAGTGGTAACTAAGCTATATGCATATAATTTCTTGGATTCTATGAGTTCAATCTGAAAGGGGGCCTTTATGTACTCCACCTGAATGTTATACTGCACCATGATGTGTTATCTTGTCTCTTTCTAGAGCTCATTCCCCAATCTTTCGTTTTTTTATTTAATTCATTATCGGCGCCATCAGGAAGAGACGCTGGGGGAGAGAGATACTCTAAAAGATATGTATTAATTTTGTGTGATCACACGATTGTGTCTTTATAACACACAAATGATTACCTGGTTCTAATATAAAGGTACAATACATAGAAATGATCACCCAACATTAATATAAAGGTACAATGTGGAGAAAGGATCACCTGGTTCTAATATAAAGGTGCAATACATAGAAAGGATCACCTAGCATTAATATAAAGGTATTATATGGAGAAATGGTCACCTGGCTCTAATATAAAGGTTCAATACATTGAATTGATAACCTTGCATTAATATAAAGGTACAATATGGAGAAATGATCACCTGACTCTAATATAAAGGTTCAATACAGAGAAATGATCACCTAGCATTAATATAAAGGTACAATATGGAGAAATGATCACCTGGCTCTAATATAAAGGTTCAATACAGGGAACTGTTCACCTGGCTCTAATATAAAGGTACAATACAAAGAAATGATCACCTAGCATTAATATAAAAGTACAATACGGAGAACTGATCACCTGGCTCTAATATAAAGGTGCAATACAAAGAGCTGATCACCTGGCTCTAATATAAAGGTATACAGAGAAATGATCACATGGCTCTAATTTGTAAGGTACAGTACAGAGGAATGATCACCTGGCTCTAATATAAAGATACAATGCATAGACATCGTCACCTTGCGCTAATATAAGGATACAATGGCTCTAATATAAAGGTACAATACAAAGAGCTGATCACCTGGCTCTAATATAAAGGTACAATATAGTGAAATGATCACATGGCTCTAATATAAAGGTACAATACAAAGAAATGATCACCTAGCATTAATATAAAAGTACAATACGGAGAACTGATCACCTGGCTCTAATATAAAGGTGCAATACAGAGTGCTGAGTGATCACCTAGCTCTAATATAAAGGTATAATACAGAGAAATGATCACATGGCTCTAATTTTTCAGATACAATACAGAGAAATGATCACATGGCTTTAATATAAAGGTACAATGCATAGACATCGTCACCTTGCGCTGATATAAAGATACAATACAGAGAAATGGGTTTGCCCACAGAGATTACAATATAATATAAAGGTACAATGCATAGAAATAATGATTCTGCTCACAGATATTACGATCTAATGTATAGTGGGTACAATACAGAGAAATAATAACAAAAAAGGAAAATAAAAATATAAACTTCGCTCCATCACTCTATGCGTTTCTCCATCTCCAATTGCGTCATCAGGAGTATTATGAGAGTGATCGATACAAGCTTACCATTTATCTCAGCACTAATCTTGTATAAATCACTCTTTTGATGACGTCATTAGAGATGGTGAAACGCTTAGAGTGATGGGGTGATGTTTATATTTTTATTTTCCTTTTTTTTTGTTCTTATAGTCACGCTACCCTCTTAATCTGCAGTATTTTTTGGTGTGTGCTGTTCTCGGAGCGCTCTCAGCACATGCTGTTTTCCCTCTCTCCTATTACATCTTGATCTGTATAGTTTGTTGTGTCTTTTGACCTCTATAAACTGTTTTAGAGGTCCATTTCCCTTTTCTCCTTTTTTGTATAGCAATGGACATACAGGATAGATGAGTGTGATTTTGTGCTCATTCCGTCCTGATACCCTACGTTTCTGTGTATGCTTTTATTTTTATGTGTTGTATTAAAAATTAAGTTTTATTTTCTTGCTGTTATACTAGCTCAATATCTCCTATTCTATATTCAGCTGTGTTCTTGCATAACATACTGGATGTTTATTTAGCAGTACTTTGCCGGGAGGGGAAAAAAAAGGTATTTGATCAAATCAGCAGAAAATGAAAACGATTTAACGTTATAATCCGGCATTGTTAGAAGGGGCTTTAACCAGGCTCTGCTTATCGGAAATACTAGAAAACGCTGTCATTTGGAAAAGTAGATATGACACCTGGATCACTCATTGGTGGGAATTAGTGAAATAAACAGTTTGGTGAGGTCAGTAAGGGCAGAGGAAAAGAATTGTGTTTTTTTTTGGTTTTTTTTATTTCAAAATGTTTGGGTGTGAGGGGGTTACATTGTTACCACATGAAGCTGTTATGTAAGGGGTACATAACAAAGAATGAATATCTACACATTTTATATAGAATGTCCACGTTTGTACAGATGAAGCTATATGATTACTTATATTTCTTCCTGGATCTATCAATATCTACTTTTCTAGAGTGGACTTTCCCCTTTTTGGAGAATCAAAAACGTTGATCTTGTCGGATATAATCTCTGCACGTGAATACAACACGTTATATATATTGGACTTCTCAGCCAAGCCTCCAATATGTCTATATTGGACTTACTGGACCTATCTCGGCAGTTGCCTCCAATATATCAGGGATTATTATTTCATAAGAAATCTACACGAGACACAAATATCAATCGTTTATATTTCCTAGAAATTCTCCTGAATTCTTTTAATTGTCTGTGTTTTGCTTTGAAAAATACAATAATCAATAATCGGATAAAAATATATATATATTTATTACGTATACAAAAAAAATTCAAATCTCATATCATAAACAAGAATGTATAAACCACAATCCATCAGCATATAAAAACTAGCTTCACAATATATGTATCTCCGGTTAGTAACTGCATATATGATTAATATCATTTACCTTATCAGTTAGTAACTAATACACAAATGGTTAATAAACACTTCTGCTTAATACAACATGCATTTCCCAGCAAACAATGTTTAACCAGCCAGCTCTTATAGATATATATATATATCTCTATACTACATGGATCAACAAAAGATGAGCTAATTTAATGATAAGTAATAAAAACTTATTTAGTGAATCCTCCCCTAATCTCGAGAATTAAACTTCTAATCTTCTGCTTTTTATTTTGAAGTTATATAATTCCTTGTTTATTAATTTTAATCACAGTAATTTAAAATTCAATATATATTGGTATCAATCTTACAACATTTCTTTTTAGGAATAAATCCTTATGTCCACTTCTTCATATTTCTATCTGCAGAATAGAAATATTTAGAATTTTTGGAACTACCCAGAATCTGAGAAGTCTCAGTCTACGTTGCAAGAATATCTACAAATATATATAATTACATTAATTCCTTAATTTCATACATTACCTGTCCAATCTGGATTTTAATAAATCTTGGAATTTTCTATATGATGCTTTGTTTTGGAATATGTGAAGATTATCGATATCAGATAATCAATGCTTGTGAGTTAGAGATTTGGTGAGAATCTTGATTGCCTCATGTCTTGGGATCTGCCTGCATCGTGGTGTGAGTCTCTGAATGTTGGAATCTTGGACTCTCAGAGTGTCATGCGTACTGGACGTCTGAATGCATTGCGGTATGAGTCTGAATGCTGGAATCTCGGACTGATTTGCAACCAACATTGCCGCTTATTATAGTCAATTTGACGTCACTGACAATATTATTGGTATATTAAATATAATATTTACTATCCTCTAGAGGGCAGTATTGCACTTCTTAATTAATTCCACCATTTCTTTTTAATATTCTTATCTCGGGTCAAAGTTCACTCTGACTTAACAAAGACTTCTTCTCTCAGTCACTAGACACTGTGTCTCTATCTGTCATACCTAATTTATATCCCTACTCCCTTTTAAAATTACTTACTGAGTCCTATCAGCTGAATTCTTTTCTGGTTAACTCAACAGAATCTATTCTTTAGTAATTTTTATTATTTACCAATTAAATACTTTCTACAATATTTATTGGAGTATATATTTCCTACTGTAAATATAATAAAATATACCTTGATTATAAACATATATTTTGTGAATATAAATCTTTATTACAGAGATGTTAACTCTTATTCCTATACCCAAAAGACAGAATATCTTTTTGTTTTAAAGACTTAAAACAGACCAATAAATTTAATTATGACACGTCTTAGCACTTAACTCTAGCATTATCACACAAAAACATTCTAGGTTCCTTCATATCTGGCACTTCTTAAAAAAATATAAAAGACTTCACCCAGGAATGAACTCTGTAAAAAAAAATCTCATTCATTTCTAAACCTAGAGAAAATTAAAAAAAAAAACTGTCTTTAAAAACAAAATGGCTACAGGCATCCATTTTAATTTTTCCTTTCTGTAATATACCCGACAATCTGCGCCTTGAGTTTCGAGATTTATTCACTTTTTTCTTGCAGCACTTTCCTTTCTTGCTGTGTTGTAACAACAACCACATAATTACAAGTTGGCAGTGCTTAAACCCGCTTCACTACCATGGTCGAGTATACTTGATGTTCAAAAGCTGCTGCAGGAGCCCAACATCGAGTAAAATTCAATCTGGTTATGTTCTGGAACAAAGCAAAGGAATTTCTTTTAATACAAATGTAGCGCTCACTCCCGGAGGAGCCGCTGAAAATGAACCACGGGTCAGTCTCCCCGCACTAGGGAATAAATATACTCCAACACCGCTGTGAGTTTTTATCATTTAAATAGTTTACTAAAATAATAAGCAGATGTTGAGACACGGTATTCACAGATATTATTACAGTACTTTCGTATTGCGGTAAAACGCGTAGCGGAAAAGAAACGAAACACGAGGCTTCGTGTTTCGGAAGAATAAAATATTCGCAACCGAACAGAAAAATATATGCAATCTCCCAATAGTTCGGAAAAACAAAGACACGTAGCGAACCCCAAAAATACAATCTCTTCGTATTACGATAAACGCGCAGCGGAAAAGAGAAAAATATGTATTCAGAACGTAACTTTAACTCCCGTTCCGATTTGTAACAAAATGAGTCCTGCACAGGTTTAAGTCCCGGAATGTAAAAGGTGTGTATGTGTGTGTGGTACCCGGGTACTGTTCAACTGGCCAGTGAATTTACTTAAAGAATGTCTTCGACTAGTCAAGTTGGGGCCCTGTGGACTTTAAAGAGAAAACAGCAGTGTGTTCCTTAATTACATACGGCCTTGGAGGCCTCTCACCCATCCACCGGTTGCTGTAGGCTCTGCTGACCCAGGACGTCTCTCCGCTCGATTTTGACTGGGGATACTAGCGGCCGGATCCGTTGTCTGACTCTCAGTTGCTTGTCCGCGACTTGTCCCGCTCACCGCCTGCTCTCCGTATCCCATCAGCTCGCGGCAACTCCTCACTCCAGGTCTTTGGCTTCTTGTATCTGCAGCAATCTCAAGATCTTAAAGGTCTCCTTCTCTTTAGGCCGAATGACCCGATAAGGAACTGACAGGTCTCACTCGTGCTCTGGCCTAGGCCCTCCTGCGATGTCTTGCACTGCGTCTGCTCTCTCTCGTTCCCTCGCGCGCTCTGGCGTGTTCTCCACGAGGTTCGGGAAGTAAGCCTCCTGTGTCCCACCCACTTCCTGTCCTTTTGCAAAGCACGCCGGGAAATGTAGTCCCAATGTCTCGTGTCTCTAATCGCGATTGTCTCCATCTTGTGGCCAAAAATAGGTACTGCCAGCAGCAAGATTTAACACAGCGCTACACAAACAAAATTCATTGGCACATGAGTTCCAGAATGTGCCACCCAAATTTGCAGCACCTCAGACATGTCATCCAAGGTACTGAAGTTGATTGAACAGCTCGGTGTTCCGTTCTTTCCTTCTAAGAAACATGGATCCCTAGCTGTACTTGTAGTAGCTTTTTCTGGCCAGCAGGGGGAGAACTCTGCTTGTAAAATAAGCTTACTGTCTATAAAATGTATCTAAAACAAATGGACTTTGGACTTGAGGTACATGGACCTAGAGTTGTTTGGGAGGTGCTGGCCTGATGTTTTATATTGTTTCCCAGCCCTCTCCTATGTTGGTGTCACTCTACACCTGCAGTTCTAGGTGCAGGCTGTTTGTTTTTTTCTCTGCCTAGTTCCTTGATGTATATGTTCTATTATTATCCCCTTATGTATTCATTGTAGAATGTTGTGCAGTATATACTGTGCTGTTTTCCCTGTGTGTAATCTGTAAGTAATGGATTCCTTTGTCTTTCCTTGCTCTCATCAACCCCCAAGCTTAAACTAGTTCTCCCTGCCCCCTTGCTGTAGCTTTTGTTTCCCCAGGGCGTGTGTGTATGTGTGTGGGAGGGGGAGGCTATTGGGAGGCTCTGCAGCATGGAAACGCTGGGGTGTGTTTTCCATTGTTTTTCTGTACGTTCCCTCATCTGTTTTTGTAACTGTAAACCCTGTAAATAAATGTATTCCCAGTTTGGTTTTCACCCTGCAAGGAACTCTGGTTATTGACTGGGTTTTGGGCCAGAATCAGTACTCCTTCGGGATACTGACAATGAGGGGAGCATTCTGCAAATGGGTATGGGAGCCCACGTTAAAGAATCTTTTTGTAAGATGTTCACATGGCCCTTTTGCTTTTGTTGGAAGTAAAGGTTAAACACATCTGTAATAAAGATCTGCAGTACAGTACAATTATGTTATTCAATCAAGAATGAAAAATTGTTATGGATTTCCGTGATCTTAAAGAGCTGTCCTTGTACGCAGAACTTCTTTCTAATGATCTTTTTTGAAGTGAGTCAAAACTATATCATTTTGATCGATGCGCATGATGACCTACTTATAATTGCTCGATTTGGTCATAATTTTTCTGTCCTGTAATTAGGATTGTTATCATTTCCAATAATTGTATTGAGGTGAGTCAAAGGAAAAGATTGAACTATATCATTTTGAGCTCTAGAAATGGCAAATTATAACAGCTGGTCGCACTATTATTATTTTTTACCAATGATTCCCCCATATATCATGTATATAAACATAGAAAACATACAGGGTTATCCAAAGAGATTCGAAAAGTCACCGCACATTCGGTGACTTTTCGTTCTCTTCAATTCGGTTCATGTTGCCGATCCAATTTCGGTGACCCTGCGGCGTATTCAGCAAACACCACAGTGCCCCCGAATTGCAGGGAAAAGCTACCGCAAACATGACGAAAACTAACTGCAAATCCTGCCGAATGCACGCCGAAAACCCGCAAAACATCTGGATTAACCCGTCGAAGACGCCGGAAAAACCCGAGCAGGAGCCGATCACACGCAGCGAAATTTGCATATGAGGTCCAGGGAATGATAATAAAGAGGGCTGTTACAGGAAAAATAAGTAAACTTAAAAAAAAAAAATCGGAATTTTTTTTAAAAAAAAAGAAATCAGAAAAATGCTTAAAGTATCCTAAAAAATCTATAAATAAATAACATTGACGCCTATGGGATTCTCCTGAATTAACTTGCCGAATTAAACCACCGAATGGCAGGGCATTAGGGTAACCTTTCACTGCTGGTTTTTGTTCTCTGAATAGCCGAAGCAATGCTTTTTCATGGGGATTTCACTGCCCTCGAACAGGCACCGAACAGGCACAGTATGTGCAGGCAATTCGCCAGGATTTGGCGAATTGCCTGCTCTTTGGATAGCCGAATGGCCAGGAAAGGTAACCGAACGCTGATTTTCAGCGTTCGGTTACCTTTCTCAAGCAATTCGGATCTCTTTGGATAACCCTGATAGAAGATAGAAAAGTTCCACAAGACATCAAATATATTTCACCTTTTACCGTGCGCTATTATCATCATGTACAACAAACAAAATGAACACAACCAGAGTATAATCTCGTTTTTTTAATATATGTTAAAAGGACACTATTTTTTGGGCTTTTTTTTTATCTCTGCTGGTCACCAGATTGTCACTGTTGATGTCACCACGCTCTCTCAGACTGGCTGCGATAACGAGCATTCTCAAAGAGGAAAGTGATAGATTGGTTCGGCGCATGCGTGCATAGCTCTGATCCATCATTCTTCAAAGACTCTATGGAACTTTGCGTAGATACGAAAATTGCATAAAGAGGCTGAGGGGATTTACAGATATCAGGAGACCTGAGCTGACAGGTACGAGCAGCGCGTGCCGAGGAAGAAAAGGTAAGTATTTAAAGCTAAAAGGTAAGTATTTAAAGCTAAAAAAAGAAAAAGAAAAAAAATTATTGGGCAGATGCTGAAACTGCATTTGCCCAATTATTTAAGGACAAAAAAATAGGGTGGTGGGATTTTTCATTACAATGTTCCTTTAAGGCCAAATTATAGCAGTCCATATCCCTTTTACTCCATTATGTCATCAATACATCACTACAATGAGCATTACTGCTAGTCTCCTATACTCCCTATCCTATGCTCCACAAATCTATGTCCCTTTTTTTAAACGCTCTCATTGCTTTCCTAGTACCCTTCAGGATTACTTTTAAAACCAAGATCAAAATTCTCAGACATTGCAACCACACTGAAGAGCTATAATGAATTGCAAGTACAGCTGCTGACCACTAACACCTCAATTATTTTCATTTACCCTATATCCATCCTCGAATATACTTATCTTTTAAAGCGGCCGACTGAGCATGTGTGAAGTGCCTTCAGGCGGGACGTGTTGCACAAATTGTCCATAATTTATGACGTGCTCAGCAGCTGATGTTGTTTCTTCACAGTCATTGAGACACAAAACATAGTACACCTGTTGTTGAATGTAAATAAGGAGCTCAAACGTTTCCATCCTGTAGGACAGTGGTTCCCAACCGCAGTCCTCAAGTACACCCAACAGGCCAGGTTTTACAGATAACCTTGGGAAAGCAGACTGAATCCTGCAATCATTGAGCAGCAAATCATATCACCTGTGCTGTACTTTGTAGGCTTGTGCACTGAATTTTTTTTCGGTTCGATTCGGTTCGATTTTTCGGATGTTTAAACTTTTCGATTTGGCTCGTTTCGACCGATTTCTGTTTCGATTCGGTTCGGCTCGACTCGTTTTTCGTGTACATTTTTTTTCGGAATATCGACCATTTTTTGTATTTTCGTGTCACTTAGCTCGTTTTTTGTATCGACTTTTCGTGATTTCGTAAATTTTCGTTTTTCGGAATTGTACATGTTTTCGGAATATCGACCGTTTTTCGTATTTTCGTGTCACTTAGCTCGTTTTTTGTATCAACTTTTCGTGATTTCAGAAATTTTCGTTTTTTCGGAACGTCTGTTCTCCTCGTTTCAAAGCAATAAATTTCGATTTGACACATTTCAAGTCCATTCGAAAATTCCAAAAATATTTCGTTTCGGCTCGGAAAACTTTTCGGATCTGCCATTTTCGGATCTAAAAATTTTCGGAAAATCGGCCGCATCCGAAAACACGAATCGGGAAATTTCGTGAAAATTCCGAAATTCCGAAACCCGAAACGCAAATCCCTAGTACTTTGGATACATGGAAAACCTGACCTGTTGAGGGTACTCGAGGACTGCGGTTGGGAACCACTGCTGTAGGATATTGACCAATATCATGATGAAGAACAAATCGGGGAAACCCTATTTATTGAATATAACTTGAAAATGCACGATATGGAGTAATGCAATAAAAAAATAAATTTTAATGTAATGTTACTAAACGTAATGACTACAAGCGGTGAGTCAAGCAAATACTGACAAACAAACCAATATTTGGTGAACTGCCTGCTTTTTGAATAGCCGAATGGCCACGAAATCGCACCGTACGGGGAAATTCCCGTTCGGTGCTCTCTGAAAAATCCTGTATGTATCTTGATTTATGATAGTCAGGTAAATGTGAACTGTCACACCTCACACCTTTTTACTGCAGGTTTAAAGTTCGAGAACTTCTTAACCCTTTCCCTACCAAGAATTTTGCACAAAACCCCCCAAAAAACTCTGGTTCTGGTAAGTGGAAATGTTTCTGGTGAGGGTATAAATAAAACCCACCGTTTTGTCTCTTAGCTTATAAGCAGCATGAGAATATGTGGTTGCTTCACTGGTCAAGTTAGGACCCACCTTATTCATTTCTTCCATTGAAAGAACGGTGCGTCCGAATATTAATTATGATGCGATACCAAACCATAGCTGTTTTGGAACTACATTTCCCATGAGGCTGAGCAAATCTAATGAATACTTAAGCATCATGGGAAATGTTGCTTCAAACCATCTGGGAGCCAGGATGCTGACCCCTGGTCAAGTTAGGACCTACCTTATTCATCTCTTCCATTGAAAGAACGGTGCTTCCGAATATTAATTCTGATGCGATACCAATCCATAGCTGTTTTGGAGCTACATTTCCCATGAGGCTGAACAAATCTAATGAGTACTTGAGCATCATGGAAGATGTAGCTACAAACCATCTGGGAGCCAAGGATTCTGACCCCTGGTCAAGTTAGGACCTACCTTATTCATTTCTTCCATTGAAAGAACGGTGCTTCTGAATATTAATTATGATGCGATACCAAACCATAGCTGTTTTGGAGCTACATTTCCCATGAGGCTGAGCAAATCTAATGAATACTTAAGCATCATGGGAGATGTTGCTTCAAACTATCTGGGAGCCAAGGATGCTGACCCTTGGTCAAGTTAGGACCCACCTTATTCATTTCTTCCATTGAAAGAACGGTGCTTCCGATTATTAATTATGATGCGATACCAAACCATAGCTATTTTGGAACTACATTTCCCATGAGGCTGAGCAAATCTAAGGAGTACTTGAGCATCATGGAAGATGTTGCTTCAAACCATCTGGGAGCCAAGGATGCTGACCCCTGGTCAAATTTTCTCTTCTATCCCTCTTCCGTTCCTATTCAGTTTTATATCTATAAAGAACCAACGTTAAATTATTTTGATATATTAACAAATTCCGTTGAATTCCTTAAATAATAATTACATTAATAATATGAATTAACGTATTCAGCATTGGGAAGTCTGCATAGTTGTGGTCGGAGGCAAACTGCTGATGCCAGCAGTTTACATTTCTGGCCAAATTCACGTGTGACATCATGTAATCCCCTTCCTGCCGGAATGTCTTTTGCACACATGGAAATTTACAGGCTGGATTATGGTGTGAGATCTCCTATTATCTAGTCAACGCTCCATTCTCCAACTCCTCTCTGTGTGAGTGTCATTGAAATGGATTCTCGCAAATCTCATGCACGTGGCTGTACTGACCTACCCGACGGTATATTAGGGGCTGCAGGCAGAGCTCCTCGTGCATATTGGATGTGTGGCTGACAACATGGCATTGAAGGTAGGTGACGTTCACTTTCTCGATGGTAAATTCAAGAGATGTCGTCAACGGATCCCATACATAGAATATTGTAAACGAATCAAACATTCCGTATAACAATAATGATAAACCCCTTAATGAGAAGAAGAAAGTAACTGAAGGTTGATCTTGCCCGTCAAAATCGAAATTCATGATACCTTTGTTCAATAAGAAAATAATACAGATAACGGGATTTTACAAAAAAGGGAAAAAAGAAGAAATATGGGACCCGTAAGGAATAACTTCACCTACGCAGGGACCCTTGAATTGTCTTTTCTTCACTTTCTCCTTTCCCGCTGGTTTTCTTCCAGGGTTATTCAAAGAGAATCGAAAAACCACCGCACGTTCGGTGACTTTTCGTTCTCTTCAATTCAGTATGATTTGGCGATACCATTTCGGCGACCCTGCGGTGTATTCAGCAAGCACCAGAGGGCCGTTGTAATGAAGGGAAAAGCTTCCGCAAATCAACCGAAAACGCATCGCAAAATGAGGGCGAACGCACACCGAAACCCAGCAAAAACATCTGGATTAACCCGCCGAAAAAGCCGGAAAAACCCGAGCAGGAGCGGAATGATTGAAAAGTGAAACGCGGTTTGCAAACAAACTACCGAGCGAAAATGTCTGAAATTTACATGTGAGGTCCAAGGAATGATAATAAAAAGGGCTGTTGCAGAAAAAAGAAAAAACGTTTAAAAAAAATATTTAAAAAAATTGGCAAAAATCTTTTGGCAAAAAAATCCTGAAAAATGCTTAAAATATCCCAAAAAAAAAAAAAATCGAAAAATAAAGAGACTTCTATTATTTATTTATTTATTATTTATTTATTTATCAACGGTTTATTAGATATTGAATTAAAATGGGAATATTTTTAACATTGAAGCCTATGGGATTCTCCAGAATAAACCTGCCGAATTAAACCACCGAATGGCAGGGCATTTCGGGAACCTTTCACTGCTGGTTTTTGTTCTCTGAATAGCCGAAGCAGTGCTTCTCTATGGGGATTTCACTGCGCTCGAACAGGCACCGTATGTGCAGGCAATTCACCAGGATTTGGCGAATTGCCTGCTCTCTGAATAGCCGAATGGCCAGGAAAGGTAACCGAATGCTAAATTTCAGCGTTCGGTTACCTTTCTCCAGCAAATTCGGATCTCTTTGAATAACCCTGTACTTCTTTCTTTTTCTTTCGTACTTGTTCTTTCTTGGGTTTTGTTTTTCATTGCAAAATTCTGAGGGTTGGGGAGGGCGACAGATCCAATGTGCTACTGAGATAGTTATTGGTATGTTCCTGTTATGTGTCTGCCTTCTCTTACTCTTAAAAAAAGCTATTATAGCGCTTATTCTGCATTCATTTTTGCATAAGGCAGTATGAGCGATTTGAAGAAATACCTAGAAGTGTTAATCGGAGTGGAGTAACATAAACAAGGCATGTGCACAGGCAAAAAGTTTGGTTCGGAATAATTCAGAGTCCACAAATTTGGAATTCCGGAATAATATGGATCAGCTGAGTTGGAATATAGAAGACTTCGGATGTTTTGGTATCGGACGGTATTGGAGTATCGGAAGTGTCCTTTATATTTGTCCGTTTAAAATACTCAGACTTGCAATGTATAAAAATATAACAACCTACATATATCAGGGTTATTCAGAGAGATCCGAATGGCTGCCGAAAGGGAACCAAACGCTGAAATTCAGCGTACGGTTACCTTTCCTGGCCATTCAGCTATCCAGAGAGCAGGTAATTCGCCAAACCCTGGCGAATTGCCTGCACATACGGTGCCTGTTCGAGGGCAGTGAAATCCCCATAGAGAAGCAATGCTTCGGCTATTCAGAGAGCAAAACCCAGCAGTGAAAAGTTGCCGAATTGCCCTGCCATTCGGTGGTTTAATTCGGCAGGTTTATTCAGGCGAATCCCATAGGCTTCAATGTTAAAAATATTCCCGTTTTAATTCAATATCTAATAAACCGTTGATTATAATATTCTGCCGTAAAAAGTCTATTTATAGATATTTTTAGGATATTTTAAGCATTTTTTGGGATTTTTTTTCAAAAAACTTTTTTCCGCTTTTTTTCAAAAAAATTTTTAACGCTTTTTCTTTTTTCTGTAACAGCCCTTTTTATTATCATTCATTGGATCATATGTAAATTTCAGACATTTTCACTCAGTAGCTTCTTTGCAAACAGCGTTTCACGTTTCAAACATTCAAGCAAACAGTTTTTTTTTTTCCACACTCCATTCGTCTGCGGTGTCGGCTTTTTCCGGCGGCTGCTCTGCGCTGTGATCGTCTCCTATTTGGGTTTCTCTGGCGTGTTTGGCGGGGTTAATCCAGATGTTTTTGCGGGTTTCGGTGTGCCTTCGCCGGGTTTTGCTTTGAGTTTTCATACTTGAAAACGCGAGAAATCTCAATGTATCCTTCCTGGTAAAAGCCTTTATTAAATAAATAAATAAATAAAGATTTGCGACGACTTTTCCCTGCTTTACGACGGCCCTGTGGTGCTTGCTGAATACACCGCAGGGTCACCAAAATGGGATCAGCAAATCGTGCCGAATTGAAGAGAACGAAAAGTCACCGAACGTGCGGTGACTTTTCGATTCACTTTGAATAACCCTGATAGTGATGCAAGAATAGCTCCGACCTGATGCACAAAATGATGCAAAAGGCGACAAAATTATGCACAGAATTAAACATTTATTCCAAAATGATGCACAGTATGTCGCATATAAGGCAAGGAATGACATGAAAATGGCACATAAAATAATGAACATAACCATAGGCTGACCATAAGCTCAGATATGACGCACAGAATAACGCGTAGGTGTCATAAAAGTTGCGCGTTACCATTTCAGATACTTTTAATATTCCAAATTAATCTAAATATAAATATCCAGTTGTACTCAGATCAGTTAAGATCATTCTGGTCTTATTCGGCCTTTGATATCTGCGATTCAGAACTAGTATCAACTCAAATTGCCGAATTGCCTATAATTCAGCCAAGTAAATCGATTTGGACCGAACCGATTCGCACATGTCTAGCACACCCTCAGCGTGATCGATAAGTAAGAAGTTGCACGGCTTGGTGGTTAGGAATTGGTAATATCTATTTTAAAGTAATTTGCACTGCGAGGATTGCACATCTCTCATTATGGCCCTTGATTACCTTGTTTAAATTATTAACTAGCCTTCATGTCTTGGAGTTAATTACTTTGCCAGATGAATTGCCGAACTGAAAGCTATAATTTTTTTCTGAACATTTAATTAGTTTCACAGACAAATAAGCCACCTGATGCCCCATTAGAAAAAAATGAATTGATTGCTATGTAATAATTGGATGACACTTGGTCAGTGGAAGCAGAATGCGGCGAATTAAATGGAGGGTTCAACTCAATCCTTGACATACTCAAGGTTCAATAGGAGTCGGACATCAGAGCTAGATCATAGATCATAGGAAGCTGGAATGTGTCAAACATGTATTTCACATTTAAAATAAAATAGTCCATAGTATACAGTCAGGTCCAGAAATATTGGGACATCGCCACAATTCTAACATCTTTGGCTCTATACACCACCAAAATGAGAGTTGGAATGAAATGAACAAAATGATGTTGCTTTAACTGCAGACTGTCAGCTTTAATTTGAGGGTATGTACATCCAACTCAGGTGAACGGTGGTAGGACTTACAGCAGTTTGCAGATGTGCCTCCCACTTGTTAAGGGACCAAAGGTAATGGGACAATTGGCTTCTCAGCTGTTCCATGGCCAGGTGTGTGATATTTCCTCATTACCCCAATTACAATGTGCAGATAAAAGGCCAGAGTTCATTTCAAGTGTGCTATTTGCATTTGGAATCTGTTGCTGTCAACTCTCAAGATGAGATCCAAAGAGCTGTCCATATCAGTAAAGCAAGCTATCATTAGGCTGAAGGAACAAAACAAACCCATCAGAGAGATAGCAAGAACATTAAGCGTGGCCAAAACAACTGATTGGAACAGTCTCAAAAAGAAGGAACGCACCGGTGAGCTCAGCAATACCAAAAGACCCAGGAGACCACGGAAAACAACTGTGGTGGATGACCGAAGAATTCTTTCCCTGGTGAAGAAAACACCCTTCACAACAGTTGGCCAGATCAAGAACACTCTCCAGGAGGTAGGTGTATGTGTGTCAAAGTCAACATTCAAGAGAAGACTTCACCAGAGTGAATACAGAGGGTTCACCACAAGATTTAAACCATTGGTGAGACTCAAAAACAGGAATGCCAGATTCGAGTTTGCCAAACAACACCTAACAAAGCCTTCACAGTTCTGGAACAAGATCCTATGGACAGATGAGACCAAGATCAACTTGTACCAGATTGATGGAAAGAGAAGAGTATGGAGAAGGAAAGGAACTGCTCATGATCCGAAGCATACACCTCATCAGTGAAGCATGGTGGTGGTAGTGTCATGGCGTGGGCATGTATGGCTGCCAATGGAACTGGTTCTCTTGTATTATTTATTGTGACTGCTGACAAAAGCAGCAGGATGAATTCTGAAGTGTTTTGGGCAATATTATCTGCTCACATTCAGCCAAATGCTGCAGAACTCATTGGACGGTGCTTCACAGCGCAGATGGACAATGACCCAAAACATACTGCAAAAGCAACCAAAGAGTTTTTGAAGGGACAGAAGTGGAATGTTATGCAATGGCAAGTCAATCACCTGACCTGAATCCCATTGAGCATGCATTTTTGCTGAAGACAAAACTGAAGGGAAAATGCCCCAGAACAAGCAGGAACTGAAGACAGTTGCAGTAGAGGCCTGGCAGAGCATCACCAGGGATGAAACCCAGCGTCTGGCGATGTCTATGTGTTCCTTCAGGCTGTGATTGACTGCAAAGGATTTGCAACCAAGTATTAAGAAGGGAAAGTTTGATTTATGATTATTATTCTGTCCCATTACTTTTGGTCCCTTAACAAGTGGGAGGCACATCTGCAAACTGCTGTAAGTCCTACACCGTTCACCTGAGTTGGATGTACATACCCTCAAATTAAAGCTGACAGTCTGCAGTTAAAGCACATTGTGTTTGTTTCATTCCAACTCCATTGTGGTGGTGTATAGAGCCAAAGATGTTAGAATTGTGTCGCTGTCCCAATATTTCTGGACCTGACTGTATTTCCGTGGCCATAGTTTCCTGGAAAGAATGAGACAGTTGCTGTGTGTCCTGTCCTTTATGGATTATGTATAAACCAAGTTTGGGAAATGCATACTCTCAAAAGTAAAACTCTGGTAAACTAGTCTGTATGTTTCTCTATGAAAATAAAATAATTACATTTTCTCCTTTAATTAATTAGATTAGTTAGATGCGCCCAAACGTCCATAGAGCAGAATGAGAGGTTCCTGATTGGCCGAGCCACTTCCTGGTCAGCAATGTCTGTGAAGACTGGTAATTCACAGCATATATAGCCCTTATTCAGCTCAACTGGTAATAGGGAACTTCAAATGCAAAATGACGAAGCCAGAGGCATAACTAGAAACCTCAGGGCCCAGTTGCTGGAATCCATGAAGGCCCATCCCACCCTTGGGAAAACACAAACCCGTCATCCCCATGCACTGGACCCCTCCAGGTCCACAATGTCAATTACAGACAATCAGTGTCCCATTTTTTTCCAGGTCCACTATGACCACTTTAGTGCATCCCATTTTTAATGTAATGTGGACCATGTATATCTCAGAATTCCACAACAATACAACTCACAGTAATGTGCGCTGTGTACAAGTGTATCATAGGTAAGGCCCTGGCCCTTGCCAAGCCGCCCAGTTGAGGCCACGGCCGGCTGTGTGTGGGCCCCCCTGGACTCAGGAGCCATGTTGCAGTGGCACTCTCTGCACCCCTGGTAGTTACGCCCTGGATGACGCAGATCGTTACGTATCAGCGGCTCCCTTCAACCGCTTCCATTATGGGTGAGCTGCTATGTTATCGGCTCAGTTCATAATGTCCTTACATTATGAACTGAGCCGATAACATAGCAGCTCACCCATAATGGAAGCGGTTGAAGGGAGCCACTGATACTTAACGATTTGCGTCGTCCGGGGCGTAACTATACCAGCAATGATACCAGCACTGGCACCATGTGCCGCTACTGCCATCCTCTTCTGGAGTCCATAGAACTCCATGGAGAAACACACAAGGCCCAAGACATGGAATGTACATAGTCTCATGGTATTGCAAAGTCAGAAGAAGGACCCTCGAAATCTATTCGTATTCCTTCTCCTTCAGCTTGAGGCAGGAGGAGGCAACAGATCAAGAACCCAAGGTGAGTATTGAGATTTAAAACTTATTTTGATGTGTTAAGTGTATTTTTTCTATTGCAAAATAACATAAGACATGCTTTGGCGGTATTAATTCTTTTTCATTACGTGCTGCAGGCTCAAACAAAAATTGACAGCGGAATCACTCATTACTCATCAACTCGGTCAGCATTATCACTTCCTTTGCAAAGTATAGGAGTCATTAATGACATTTTGGTTTGGGTCCTCTCTCAAACAATACAGAAACTGTTAGACTTAACCAGTGTGGCTTTAAGACTTAGAACACCTGTTTATGGTAGTTTGGGTGGAAAAAAGCCTCTATTTTATTTTACATTATCTTTCATTGTACACTTTAGCATATTTTAGTGCATTAATGGTACTAGATGCTCGTATGAGTAATGTATTAAACAAGGGGAGCATGACCAGTCTGTATTACCAGTTTAAAAAACATCGGTCATCCCATTCCAGGTCTCAGTGGGTGTTCACAGGAAGGAATAAACAACCGTTCAGGCTTAAAAGTCTACAAATTAATTTAAAAGCTGTAACAGAGAGCTGAGTTACACTGTAATCACATTAGGATACGGCTATAACCCACTTCCTCTCAATATGTTCTCCGGAGATTCTTTAGATACAGAATAGAATATCTGCCATAATTGTTCAGTATCTCATAACCAAAAACGTCCACTGACAATATGTCAAGACCGTAAAACGTACAGCATCATAAAATGACAATATTCAATTATTTCCATGATATGCAAATCCAGTCCACGAGAAGATAGACACCATGGCCAAGCAGGAGAAGTGCATATGTCTTTGTTGAACCAACAATAATGGATGTGTCACACAAGGATTTTTGAAAGGAGTAATCTATTATTTCACCATGTGTGAACCATGTTGGTGAAGCCGGAAAGTCCAAATGACATTGAAATATATATCTACACAAATATGTACAGATACAGTGGACTCTCAGGTCTGACAAAGACCCCTTGAAGTCGAATCGTTGCCGATCTCCTCATACAGTGGAATAAAAACATTACTCCTTTTAAAAATCCTGGTTTGACACGTCCGTTATTGGTGGATCTCCACTTTGCGAACTGATGTCACGCTTCACCTCCCAACCAGGAACTCCTCTCCTGGCACAACCGGGAGCGGCATGTCCACCAGCATGAAGGCCAACCCGCACTGGTCTTGCCGAATAGTGGGCATAAGGCCTGAGATGCCTCTGTACTGGGAAGGGGTGCGGTGCGAGCAGTGGTAGGGTTTGGCATCCTTGAGTGCTGCAAGGTGCTGCAGCCACCAGCGCAACCCCTCAAAAGGGGCCTATCCTCCTGCTAAGTGCTTGAAAGGAGCTGTGGCCGTGCATCATCTCGGGGGGACATGGCCTCCATCAGTGTGATGTCATCAGGGCCTGGGGGCTGAATGCAAGCCGTCAAAACCTTTGGAAGTGCGTCATCTCGGTGAGACGTGGCCTCCATCAGTGTGATGTGTCATCATGGCCTGTGGGCTGAATGCGTGCCCTCAAAACCTTTGCAAATGGACCCCAGGTGTCAGTTTCTACCCCATGGGGTGTGGTAGTGGTGGAACTCCCTATTTAACCCGAACTGACACTCAATGAGGTCCTCAGTTGGTGGTTTTCCACATGACTGTGCACTAGGATACTCCTATACAGATTCTCTGGCTCTTGACTGCATTCGCTTATTTCTTGACCTTTCCTGAATTCCACAAGCCCTGACCCTTTGCTGGTGATCTGATTTCAATTTTGGATGGCCCCCTTTGAATATCACGTACCAAATTTTGAACTAGGCACCGTATTATTGAGTCCCAAACCCCTAAACATAACAACTGGAGGAGCCCTTGGATTGTACACCCAGGGGAAAAGAACTAATAGAGTGCTGTTTCCAACATTGCTGACTATATCTTGTTGAAGACCCTTACGGGTAAAAGTAATGTATTAGTGATTGGAAATTGAATAAAAAAAACATACACATATATAAAAAAACACCAAGCATCAAATATAGAGAAACACTGGAATGGACATTGTACCTGAAAGATGGTTTGTTATATGATGTCATGCCCTATTTAATCTCCTAATGGATCAGGTATCTCATTTCTATCATATTTATGATATCCAATAAAGCTTTTGATACCTCATTTCTAACCTTGCAACCCTCGGTTATCACTAATGATCTGCTGTTTAAATTCTGCCATGCTTTCAATAAATCATCTGGTTTTATGTTACAGCGTGATATGAATTTTAACCAATGTCCTGCCAGGAAGACAATGTTGTAACAGATCTCAGTACCCCGACAGGGTCACATCTGCCAATGCCACTTCCTTGCTGGACCCCCGTGTTCTCCTCATGACTCTCGTGCCTTTCTCCCGGTCCTTAGTCACAGCTTAAAGACGGGTACACAGAGAGCCTTGCTAGCGTCCCCCAGAAATAAGCCATGGCTGTAGATCTGGAGCTTTGAGCTGGAACAGCGAACAGAATATAGTTGCTACCCAAACCATGAGTCGAGACTGCATGTAGGGTCAGAAAAGAATGGTTTAAATCAGGGATTTAGTTCTGAAATAGTAAAATGGATAAACATTTGCCTTTTGGAAGGTGATTAGGTACACAGTTAAATTACACATTATTTAACATTTCTAACGAGGCAGGACAATGGGAATTGGGATAGCAGATTACAGTCAGCAGATTTACAATCTATTCAAATAGAAACAGATAAAAACACACAAGACTAGACAATAGACAGATAGAAAATAGCATTCTTGCATAATCTCAGTTATGCCAACATTCTGCACACAAGAGGGCAATGTACCAATATTGATTATGAGTCCTGCACCCTACAAATATGCCTCCATGCACCCCAAGTCCGAAGAGACTTACATCACAAATGTATCTAGAGAGCAAAGAAGGCACAGGTAGTATATTGTAAGAGCTAGTTTTATGTTTCTTTTCTGTCAGCTCTTCACTTCCTAACTGTTTCCATTATTTTTTTACTTTATTTTTTTGTTTTAATTTTTTTTATATTTTAGTTTGAAGCTTCATTCCCACAGGGACTGTGTCCCGGATGGAGCGTGATCGTAAAAGGAGAGACGAGCTCCAGTGAAAACGAGTAAGGAAATCATTTGTTCTGACATTATTCTTTCTTTAATAACATGGTTCTACCAGAAGGAAAAGTTTGTCATAGAAGTTTTAATGTCAGGGGGCGATGTGATACAATATCCAAAATCTTCTCGTTTTTTTATGTTGCGTTATGTTCCTTTTTATCGTTTTGCAGCTTTGAAATCAATTTCCTATCGGAGTCAGGAGACCAGATTGCTTTCCATTTTAACCCTCGTTTCTCTGAGGGCAACATTATCTGTAACTCCTTCTTAGGCAGCCGCTGGGGTCAAGAGGAACGTGCTGACACTTTCCCAATGGAGGCCAAGGAACCATTTCTGGTAAATTCATACTTACATGCCATATGGAAGACGTCCTCCAGGACATACATTAATGTATCAGAGGTTATTGACTCATAACTTGAGTTTCATCACTAGATTTCACTTTTTCAAGAAGAAATCTTTTGCACCTTATTTTTTACATACCATTAAAGTCTTTATGCATCAGCCATTGTGATAGTCAACCAAATGATCATGACCTTGCCTGAACAAAATGGTTTTTACTCCAGTGTTGGCCAAGATGTCTTACAGGCAAAATATGAGGACCAGACAGTGGCATAGCGTGGGGGTACCTTGGGGGCGGTCGCCCGGGCGCAATTTTCTTAGGGGGCGCAAAATTTCAAAAGAAATTTGAACCACTAATATTTTCCAGCAGGGATTAGCAAGGTGTCTGCTCATGGACACTGGTGTCCGTGAGAGGCCCTTGCATGGGCAGCCGCCAATTTTGCAGCGCTGGCGTTGACTTAGCACTCAGTGCCCGGAAGGGAGGACCAGGACAGAATATTCTGGTCCTGTCCTGACTCCTTCTTAACGCTGACATGAGTCACGTGAAGCAGCGCAGCATCATCCAACGGAATACCCTGCACCATGATTGTCCGCCCCCTTGAAGCCCTGTGCCAGCCCCCAGCCGCTAGCAGCCCTGCAGCCGATGAACAGGAATGAGGGAGGGAGGTGCCTGCCCTGCAGCACATTTAAAATCCAGTCTCCACTAAGCCTCCTGGACAGCTCCCCCGGGCCACCAGCAACTCCACGCAGGTAGGTGACATTGTGTGACACCAGAGAAGAGTAACTAACACACACACACACAGTGAGAGGGTACTGGGGGGTATGGGGAGAGGGTGAATGGGGTAGTTGGAAAGAGAGAGAGATTGATTGGGGGTACTGAGAGAAAGTTGGGGTACTTGGAGAGAGAAAGAGTGACTGGGGGTACTGGGAGAGAGTGACTGGGGGTACTGGGAAAGAGTGACTGGAGGTACTTGAAGTGAGAGAGTGACTCAGGGGTACTGGGAGAGACTGACTCAGGGGTACTGGGAGACAGTGACTCAGGGGTACTGGGAGACAGTGACTCAGGGATACTGGGAGAAAGTGGGGGTACTGAGAGAGAGAAGGAGAAAGTGACTGGGGTACTTGGAGAGAGTGACTGAGGGTACTGCGAGAGGGTGACAGGGGGTACTGGGAGAGGGTGACTGGGTGTATTGGGAGAGAGTGATTGGGTATAATTTGTGAGTGGAACTATGCTAGGGTATACTGGGACAAGTGGTAGCATTGGTGAAGCATGGGGCAGTGTGTTTTAATTTTTTTATTATAACAGTATTTTGTGAATATACAATACATGTGCTTGTGGGGTAAGGGGGTCAATACTCTACTGGTAGAAGGGAATCAGGGTGTGTTACCGTGTCCACAGGTTGGGGGTCACACAATTCTTGCCTTGCCCTGGGCGCTGACAACCCATGCTACGCCGCTGGGACCAGAGATATTACCCTGTCGCTAAAGAGCATATTGTCTCATCCCAGAGTGATCTGTCAATTGCTACGAGTTATAAACGTGTATCCCTCCAGTTTTTAAGTACAGATAACTATTTACTGGAATTAAGGGCTCTTTTTAATTCTATCAGCCGCCTTTTCAAAAACAATATCAAAACAAAAACAATATCTGAAATTGTAAGCTCTCGAGCAGGGTCCTCTCTCTTACTGTTCTGTGTGTGTAACGTGTATGTGTATTTGTTATTCTGTCTCTCCCATTGTACAGTGCTACGGAACTTGTTGGTGCTTTTTAAATACTTGTAACTGTATCAGCTGCTTGCAGTCAATATTTTATTTTAAATATTGGCTGATTCATTTGAACAAATTGGGCTGGAGCCGATATTTGAAAATTGCCGCAGCTCCAAAAAAAGCTGTTCGTTAAAACGCTGGGAAACAAAAGCTTATTTTTTTAGCCAATATCATACAGATTTGGCCAATATCATACAGCAGTCATAGTTAAATATTGTACATGAAAATGCAGTATGAGATATTTTCACATGGAAAGAGCTTATAAAAACTGAGCTTCTGAAAATAGATGCAAACAAAAATATATAAAAGCATGATAGGAAAAACCCTTAAACCTAAAAACCCTTGGACCTTGCCGATGTTGTAACGGCTCACTAGTGAGGAAGACAAGGCATCGTCCAAGGCGTCTTAGGCAGAAATCTCAAACTCTGCCCTCTCTTCGCAGATTATTATTATCCTTTATTTATTTATATAGCGCCACATATTCCGCAGCGCTTTACAAGTTCAGTGTACAAGGTGTTGATATACTGGAATACCACACATGGATGTTGACCTGATTCAGGGGACCCTGTTCCCAAGAAAACTTACAATCTATGAGATGTACAGGTATTTTTATGAGGTAGGCGTATCCATATCGTTAGGTGTCTTGTCCAAGGACACTTTCTAGTGGCGTCTTCTGAGTGGGATTGGGTCTTCTTTTCCATGATTGTAGAGCAGAGACCTGGTGGTTAGGCCGGACCTGCTTCTCATAAAGTCGAGACTTTTCCACAGTTGTATTGGAGTGAAGTGCTGAATGGTATTGTGACTTGTTTCTCCACGGTTGCAGGGTAGAGATGTTACCACTGGACTCCACAGTCGATAATGTGTGGTAGGCAAGTATGTACCGTTAGGTGTCGTGCCCAAGGACACTTACCGGAGAGGTGCTCTGGCCGGGATTCCCACCTGGGTCTCCACGGTTATAGAGCAGTGATGTTACCTCTACTCCATCTAGCCTTTATAGATGTTGCTGAATTACAATTCCCATGATTCTAGGCTTGCACTCAAAGGATTCTGGAATTTATAGGTGCAGAGTTAAGGACCCCTAGTCTTAAGGAAACACTCATGCCCCTTTCCATCACCTTGCAAGGCCAATTAAGTCTTGTAATGTCAATTTCATGGATAATTTTAAGTTAAACAAATTCTAAATATACATTTCTGATTTATTTTATGGTCAGAATGTTTGTCCGTGTAGTTCTAACTCATCCAGAACTCAGTCTATCTTCTGGATGAACCTACAGTTTATTTTTTTCACCCACTTGTGAGATCCTCATAATGAATAGTGAAGTGAGGGTTAGTGACACTTCCATAGAGAGGCTTAGAGAGGCTCCTTGCTCTTCTGGAGAACATTAGGCAATCTCGTCTACTTTCAAAATAAGACCACCAGAAATTACTCCATGATGCCCACGAATTACCACTGAATAACTTAATGACTTGTTCTTCTCATTGTTCCTTTTCCATTTCAGGTGGAAATATATTCCGACCAAGAGCATTTCCAAGTGTTTGTTGATGACAACAAGATCATGCAGTACAGGCACCGCGTGAAGCAATTCTCTGGAATCACCAAAGTGCAGATATTGAACGACATCAATATTTCCTCTGTGGAGATCACAAGACGAGAGCTTTACTGAAGAACGCAATCTCAAGTGTTGATCTCTTTGAGTGCCGTAGAGGTGGACAAAATATAACCCTTCTGCCAAAAAAATGGCTTTGCAAAGTCCTCGACATTTTATTTTCTATTTAATATAGTTCTATTTTATTTTACCTTAGCATTCCGGAATAACGTTGCATCACTATTGAAGGCTATGGATACATCTTAATATTTAGGAAAAATCTCAAGAGCTTCTGCACAGTGTAACATATGGACAGATACTATATTCAATTGACACAAGATGTTTGCCAATGCAAGTAAACAGAAACCAAATATGTTCCGCAATTCATGGATTATGGAATCTAGTTGGAGAACAGAAAATACAAATAAATTACATATATAACTTTTCATTCGGTCCTTTTTATTACTTTTTTTTTTGTACATGTGGACAGGAGATTGGCACAACCGAGTGTGTTTGCTTTTCATTGTCACGCGCTTCAACAATAAAACCGATGAAAACTAAATACGGTGTGAATATTTTGTATGAACCAATGTATGAGTCAATGAACATTAAGGGCCCTATTACAATCTTCACGCATACGTTTGCGCCCGTGCAAAAACGCATTAACGCGAGGGGCAAAACCCTTTGCGCTGAACGTCGTATTACAATGTCAGCACAACAAACGCGCGTATACGTCTACCGCGGGTGAACCTGCGCGAGCTTACTGTACTTTGCGCGTCCTGTACTTAACATTGTGAGCGCAAATGCGTTTGTGCGCCGGTACACGGATGGTATTACAATCTATGCACAGTTTGTAACGCACAGCCGTTGCGCGCATAATTTTAGCAACTCCTAAAAGCTGGTTTTAATGGCAAATTCTATCAACCTGACCGAACCCAAATACACCAGCCCAAAAAAAAATACGCCGCAACAGTATAGTTACACATTCTACACATACCCAAACCAATAAAACGGAGAAGTTGAGTGTGCATTTTTTATTGATGCAGCATATATGCGCAGATTGTCTTTGACAGGAGCAAAAACTTAACGTGAGATAATTGTGGTTCTTGATTCTGATTGGCTGAATCGCGTGAAAAAAACAGTCCGCACACTGATTTCTGAGCGCAACGTTGCTGTGCGCGTCCGTTATTGCTCGACGGATGAAAAATGTGCGAGGATTGTAATTCCAGCGTTGATTTACGGGCGTTAACGTTTAACGCTGGGTGCACAAATTCACGCGTTGCCCGAGCGTTTTTGCGTAAAGAATGTAATAGGGCCCTAAACGTGCACAGCCAAAAAATTTGGTTCAGATTTTGGCTTATCAACACTTCAGATGTGGAAGCACTTTTCAAGCAGCCAGTTTGGCCATGCAACTTTCCGATTTTTTTTTGGGCATGGAAAATTTGGGAAATATTACCAGCATTTGATAAATCCCAATGCGTTTGATGTTTCAAAGGTATCACTACATCTGACGGTTGGGCAGACACAAAATACTTAAAAAGCTTCACAGTCATACAATAAGGCAGCCATTTTCATGCACTGCAAGCCTACACAGTGTGTGTGATATATAGAAAAGGGCAGCCTTTTTCAACAGTTTCCGCAGCGCTTTACAATAACCAAAGGGAAGGAGATACAGATAAACAGACAGGATGGAAACAAGAGGTGTAGAGGGCCCTGCTCATAGGAGCTTCCAGTCTAGTGGGATTGGGGTTGAGGAAGACAATTTTAATGGACGGCAGGATCATTAGTGCCAGTGGTTTGGGAATGGTGGGGCCATAGAAGCAGCTTCAATAATGTGTGAGTAGGCGAGCAGAGGGATGAGTTGCATCAGTGATGTGGTACCCTAATCTGACGAGATGGGTTTTGAGGGATTTCTTGAAGGCCTGAAGATCAAGGAAGAGTTTGATAAGGCGAGGCAAGTCATTCCATAGGACCAGAGCTGCCCTTGAGAATTGAACATAGCAAACGTACACTCAGTATATGCAGTGGCGTCGTAACGTGGGGGCGGTGGGTGCGGCCCGCACCAGGTGACACCCGCCTTTAGGGTGACACCGTCACCCTAAGGGCGGGTGTCTCACCCACCGCCCGCCACCGCCGCGTATTCGCTCCGTGCGAGCGTCCGAAGCACGCAGCTTCGGCGCTCGCCTGGAGGAAATACGTCACCAGCCAATCGCGGCTGGTCACGTGGCTCCCCCAGACGAGCGCCCAAGCTGCGTGCCGCCGGACGCTCAGAAGGAGCGAAAAACGCGGCGGAGAGGTGCTGCCTGGGCCGCTATCCATGTGCTGGGACCAGGACCAGGAGGTGAGCTGGGGCAAATCCATGAGGGCCTGGGGCATATCCATGAGGAGCTGGGGCAAATCCATAAGCTGCTGGGGCAAATCCATGAGCTGCTGGGGCAAATCCATGAGGAGCTGGGGCAAATCCATGAGCTGCTGGGGCAAATCCACGAGGAGCTGGGGCAAATCCATGGGGGCCTGGGGCATATCCATGAGGAGCTGGGGCAAATCCATAACCTGCTGGGGCAAATCCATGAGGTGCTGGGGCATATCCATGAGGAGCTGGGGCAAATCCATAAGCTGCTGGGGCAAATCCATGAGCTGCTGGGGCATATCCATGAGGAGCTGGGGCAAATCCATAAACTGCTGGGGCAAATCCATGAGCTGCTGGGGCAAATCCATAAGCTGCTGGGGCAAATCCATAAGCTGCTGGGGCAAATCCATGAGCTGCTGGGGCAAATCCATGAGGAGCTGGGGCAAATCCATGGGGGCCTGGGGCATATCCATGAGGAGCTGGGGCAAATCCATAAACTGCTGGGGCAAATCCATGAGGTGCTGGGGCAAATCCATGAGGAGCTGGGGCAAATCCATGGGGGCTGGGGCATATCCATGAGGAGCTGGGGCAAATCCATGAGGTGCTGGGGCAAATCCATGAGGTGCTGGGGCATATCCATGAGGTGCTGGGGCATATCCATGAGGTGCTGGGGCATATCCATGAGGAGCTGGGGGCATATCAATGAGCTGGGGCATATCCATGAGCTGCTGGGGCATATCCATGAGCTGCTGGGGCAGTATATCCATGAGCTGCTGGGGCAGTATATCCATGAGCTGCTGGGGCAGTATATCCATGAGCTGGGGCAAAATCCATGAGAGCAGCTGGAGCATTATCAATGAGAGCAGCTGGGGCAGTATATACATGAGAGGAGCTGGGGCAATATCCATGAGAGGAGCTGGGGCATATCCATGTGTGCTGGGGTAATATCCATGAGAGCTGGGGCAATATCCATGTGTGAGCTGGTCTGGGGCAATATATCCATGTGTGAGCTGGTCTGGGGCAATATATCCATGTGTGAGCTGGTCTGGGGCAATATATCCATGTGTGAGCTGGTCTGGGGCAATATATCCATGTGTGAGCTGAGGCGCAATATATCCATATGTGAGCTGAGGCGCAATATATCCATATGTGAGCTGGGAAATATATATCCATGGGTGAGCTGCTGGGGGCAATATATATCCAGAGCTGCTGGGGGCAATATATATCCATGTGTGCTTTCACTGCCTTCGAACAGGCAACGTACTTGCTGGCAGTTGGCAAAAAGTTGTGTGAGCATATGAGAGAGCTCCACAGCAATAAACCTCACAGTAATGTGCGCTGTGTGTATGAGCATTCAGTGTTATATGGGAGTACTGATTTAGGAGTAAGAGTAGTTAAAAAAAAAAATCTGAAAAACTCGGGGGGGGGGGTGACACCATAAATTACCGCACCGGGTGACACCGACCCTAGTGACGCCACTGAGTATATGGAATATACAAAACAACAGGCCTTTTCATGTATTGCACGCTACAAACGTAAACTCATTGTATGAAATATAGGGAAAAAAAGGCCTATTCATGTAATCCACAAAGTTTTTAGAAAGCGTCTCACTCATAAAGCTTCACAATAAATAGTTTTTTCCAGTCATCCAACTCAATCCGGTTATATTTGGACACATCCAAATTTACTCAGTAATATATTATTCCGGCATGTTTCGTTTTGTCAAATCAGAGATTTGGATTATAAATTCCAATATGTGGAATTGCCCATATATGGTCGAAAATCAACACAATCCACGTTGAATCGCAAAACATCTAGGGCTCTATTATATTCTTCATGGAAAAACGCACGCAGAACGCGTGAATTTTTGCGCGCAGCGTTAAACGTTAATGTAAAACAACGCTGGTATTATAATCCTCGCGCATTTTTTCATCCGCCGAAAAATAACGCGCAAAAACATGCGCGAAGCAACGTTGCGCGCAGAAATAAATGTGCGGACCATTTTTTCACGCGATTCAGCCAATCAGAATCGAGAACCACAATTGTCTCACGTTCAGTTTTTGAGCCTGTCAAAGTTAATCTGAGCATATTTGCTGCAGCAATAATAAAAACACGCACAACTTCTCAATTTTATTGTTTGGGTATGTGTAGAATGTGTAACTATACTTTGCTGTATTGTTTTTTTTTGGGGCTGGTGTTTTTGGGTTCGGCCAGGACGTTCAGATTTGCCGTTACCACCAGCTTTTAAAAGACGTTAAAATTATGCACGCAAACGCTGTGCGTTAAATTTTGCGCTAAGATTGTAATACCATCCGCGTACCAGCGCACAAACGCATTTACACTCACAATGTTAAGTATAGGACGCGCGCAGTACAGTAAGCTCCACGCAGGTTCACCAGTGGTAGACGTTAACGTGCATTTTTTGCGCGGACATTGTAATACGACGTTCAGCGCAAAGGGTTTTGCCCCTCGCGTTATTGCGTTTTTGCGCACGCGTTAATGTTTGCGCGAAGAAGGTAATAGAGCCCCTAATGAACAGTTTGACTTTAAAAGACAGGTGAAATAAACCAAAAGTTTAGTTAGAGAGTATTCCTAGAGGCAAGGCCTTCTTCATTACCCGTGGAGTGGAAGGATCCCATCATTTCCGTGTGCTGTGTTGACTAGAAGTGGGCACAAATGCACAGATGTTGATGTTTTTATTTTTGAATGTTGAATAGTCAGGGGTCAGAAAAAGTAGAATTTTGGGGGGTTTTGCATGCTAAAAATGACAACAAGGGTAGAATAAAACATTGTGAAGGAAGACAGAGGATGTAAGCGATAAATCTAGATTTCAAAGGACAGACGATACGAACATACAACTTGGTAAATGGATAACGGTGTGGAGATCATCAGACTCTACATCATCGTAACATTGCCTTAGCCTTTCAATCCTTTATCAGATCTAGATTTCAATTCTTTTCTTTCACTCTCAGTACAGTCAAGGCTAAGAAATCAGCGTGGGCTTATCCAATGATAACAAAGGAGATCTGCAAACGATAACGATTTTTTGATCGGTTACCCATTATCTAAGAGGACATTTCAACCAACGTTTAGGTTGAAAACCAGATGGTATTTTATTCTTCAAGGCGAATAGTCGAAGAGCAAAAAGTTATACTTTGGGAACAAAACTCAATTATTTTCTGCAGATAGTACAATGAAGATACAATAACCATTGTGAATGAAGACAGAGAATGCAAATGATGTCGGGCAGACAAATCTAAATTATTCTAATACAACAAAATCGAATTCACCCGAAAACATGAAGCAGTTCGTGAAAACTATGGGTCGGATCACACTGCGCCTCAATTCCCAAATGAGTTTCTTATTTTTGGTACGCTTCTCGATATTTGACTTTTTCCATTCCGCTCCGTCATATCATTATTCGTAGATGAGAAAGAAAGAAAGAGTGTAACGATTCCGCCCTCCCTCTCCGTTCCTTCCGTTTGATCCTTTGAAAAGTAGAGTTGAGAAAGCGTCCGTTATCATCTGTACCCAATCTTTCCGCGTCTTGCGTTGATTGTTTGAATATACCAGCCTTGTCTAACAATGAAAATGATATTTCGAGTTCAAGCAGGTTAAATGAGTTTTGGTTTAAGAAGAAAAAATGTATTCAGCAGTCGCACAATAATGAGTCGTCGATTGGAAAATATACGGCTTTCCATTCAACGGAATGTTTAAAAAATGCATATTTTTACAGTTTCCAGTTCAGTTTTTTGTGATGTTATCATAAAAATAACTTTTTATATCTCTTAGAATGTGTTTGCTCACACAATTTTGCGAAATTGTAATGGTCAAAGACTTTTAGCTTAAAAGAAACTCTTTTTCTGATATTTGGTAAATTCTCCTGAGTATCTACAGACAGAAGATGAATTGTTTTTAGACATGTGCACAGCACAAAATTTCGTTTGAAGTAATGGATTAGTCCTAAAATGCAATTTATTTAGTTGCTAAAGAAATTCGTTTTCAGTTCTTTAGTATGAAAACTAATTTCATTCATCCGAAAACCAGCAGATACAATTACTATTATAGTGGCTCCTCAGAGGGCTGAGATCGCTGCTCGTTACAGTATCTCTCACTCTCAGCACAATGTGGGCCATATTACATAGTTGGTGCTAACTTAACCAGAGCTGTTGTAAACTTCCCAGAGCCATTATAGTCTATGGAGGTTTTCAGTTTACAATAGCTCTGGTTAAGTTAGCACCAACATTGTACTACTGCCCCGTGTCAGGCAAAGCTGTTACAGTAACTGACTGCTGCTCATCACAGCGCTCAGAGTTTCAGTAAAACTAGTAAATAATATTTTTATATATAAGAGGTTAGAACAATATTATTTCCTTGTTTTACTGAAACTCTGATCGCTGTCACAGTCAGTTACTGTAACAGCTGAGCCTGATACATTGTACTGAGAGATAATGTAACAAGCAGCCTATCTCAGCGCTCACAGCCACTGGATTTAAAGGGCTAAAAAAAAGGCTCCTCTCTGTATAATGTTTAGAACATCCTCCTGCATTAATTAATACCCCTCTCTGTATAATGTATACAACATCCACCTGCATTAATTAATGTCCCTCTCTGTATAGAACATCTCCTCAATTTATACCGTTCTCTGTATAATATATATAACATCCTCCTGCATTAATACCCCTCTCTGTATAATGTATAGAACATCCTCCTACATTAAGTAATGCCCCTCTCTGTATAGAACATCCTACTGCATTGGCATGGGGAGGGTGCAAAACTTCAGATGTTGCGTTCTTCATTGCTGGTCTCCTTCACTCTTCAATGTAATATCACAAAAAGGACTGAAACTAAAATGTAGTGCATTTTATTTTAGTTTCTTTCGTTTTTGTACTGAGCAGTTTTGTTTCTCTTGAGTCATACGAAAATTAAATTATCCCAAAATTCGGACTAAATTGTTTTAGTACTAAAACGAATGCACATGTCTAATTGTTTTGTTGTTGACAGCACTGGCAGCAGTTTGAAATGAAGTTCATAGAGATGAACCAGAGCTCCCTGATCTTCTTCTCATGTGGAGCAGGCGTCAGCAACCTTGGCCCTCCAGATGATTTGAAACTACATTTACCATGAGGCTTAGCCAATCGAAAGAGTACTTGAGCACCATCGGAAATGTAGTTTCAAAACATCTGGAGGGTCAAGGTTGCTGACCCCTGATCTAGAGAGACTTGAATGGGTAATAAAACGCTATTGAAGTTCATGAGGGCATTGAGAATGGACAATGGCTTGACCTTCGGTGGGTCCGTTCCACACAATGAGGATATAGCTTGGTCATGCCACTGTAGAGGAAACCTATGCCATGTGCATGTCAAAAAGGTATCCCAGATCCCATCCAAAATGGATGTCCAGGATAGAAATACCAAATATTACTTTGGAAGAGAGATACAGAAATCCAGATGATCACTTCGTCCTCCTAGCTCATACCCCTCTTGGCACAGAGAGCAAACTGAACGACAGTTGGAATATCCTTGCCTTTGGGTGCGCCCAACGAATATATAAGTAAATTAAAACAAAGTTTTTCGGGAACCTGGAGAACAAACATCAGCTTGGAAGAACTCTGCAATGTGTCCTTCAGTGGGAGGACGTTCTTTAAGTCGTACAAACAAACAATCATTAGGGGTTGCTACATCTCTCACGCAGGGATGACGTCCTTGCATTCAGTACTGGTCACCCATAGGGATGAGCCGAACACCCCCGAGTTCGGTTCGCATTCGAACTCGAACACAAACTCAATACAAGTCAATGGGACTCAAAATTCGATTTTTAGAGTGCCCTCCAAGAGGGCATATATGCTAGATATTTGCCATAAAAGGTGTATGGGGGTCCGGGTAGTGCCCTGGGGGACAGGAAACAAGGACAAAAAGTAAAAAAAAAAAAAAACTTTTTTAAAGGGAAGGTGAGTTTTCCATGAAATAAGGGTTAAAAATAAAAACGAAAAATTCCTTCAAATATCATGCCTAGGAGGTCCCCATAACCTGCCCGTGAAGTAGCGGATTTCTAGGATGTATAGAAACATTTAAAAACAAAAAAATGACGTTTCAAATGATGGTAAATGCTTTTCCTTTAATCTATTCATAAACAACTGCTTGGGGCGGCAGCCTGTATGTAAAGACATTTTAGGACGCGCAGAAAACATTTAGTGATTTTTTGGCTAAATTATGGTGAAACTTAAGCAGGCTTTGGATGAAAGTAACAATAGGTGCTTTAAAATTGGGCTTTTAGCGACGGCAACAGTGCCGTCACACCGTAACCCCTCTGTGGATATGAATCTAGTACAGGCGTCAGTGGCAGTGCACCCAGATATTGTGCCTTTGGTGCCAGGTCAGCAAGTGCCATCATACAGTAACCCCTCTGTGGTATTGTGGAAGAGTGCAGGGGTGGACCATGCAGTCAGGGCCGGTGCTAGACTATTTTGCGCCCTAGGCAAGACCAGCTACTTGCACCCCCCCCCCAAAAAAATTACACAACATGAAACTGCTAAATTTCTTTTTATTTAAGAATAAAGTTTGAAAAGCACCAATAGTAAAGGTAAAATAAATATAACTAAACTGTATTAAACCATTTTAAATTAACTCTATTAAACAAATTAAAATTAACTGTACTGAACAAATATAAATTAACGGAAAAAAAAATAAGAGTTGTCACGTAAGTTTCAATTTCAGACACATCAAAACCTCACTTTGCGTGCCATATCCTTTGCAAATTTTCATCATGCGTATATATATATATTGCCCAGGCCAGCTCACATCATGCGTATATATATTGCCCAGGCCAGCTCACATCATGTGTATATATACCCAATAGCCCAGGCCAGCCCACATCATGCGTATATATATTGCCAAGGCCAATCCCCTGGTGGAGATAGGGGGTCCATTTGAACCCCGATATCTCCAGGCAGCTAGGGGGTCATGGAGGGTGTCAATCGAAAGGCCTGAGCATAGCCTTTCAAATGATACCCAACATGACCAGGTATAAAGTAAAAAAAAAGAAAAAAGAAAAGAAAAACATGAATTTTTTGTGTGTTATTTTTATTAATGCAGCAATATTGTTCACATTTCAATTATAATGTGAACGATGATGCACTAATGATTTTTTTCTATGGGGTGCATTTGCTATAAATCACGTAATTCCCCGCACTAAATCCCCATTTCTAATTTTTGTACAAGCGCACCCCATAGAAAACATAACCACAAATGCACATGTGCTAAAATGTGAAAAAAAAACTTTACACACTGCTGATGATTAAAAATTCAATTTTTATTGCATTTTTGTCATAATATACAGGCAGGACATGACATATACATATAAAAATGATATATTATGAATCTGCGGAGTCTGCCGGAAAGAAAGATATCTAATATGTCTGGGTTATTTAATAAAATGTGGCTTCAAATCGCGTTTAAACATGATGAGCGAAAGCGGTAAAAATGAGCTGAGCACACAGCAGTGAAATGCAGCATATTAGAAGCCGATTAAGTAGAGAAATTAACACTTCTCAGAAGCAGACACCACACCCTAAGTATAGTCTACATACATACAATGTATCAAATTCATTAGACCAGACTAAAAACACCTGTTGTTTACCATTTGAGAACACAGGTCATCTAGAGGTGAGAATCTTTGCACGTACACATTAGTTTTTAATTCAATATCTAATAAAACGTTGCTTATAATATTCTGCAGTAAAGAGTCTCTTTATTTCTAGATTTTTTAGTATTTTTTTAGTATTTTTTATACTTTTTTCCAAATTTTCTTTTTGCGAACTCGAACCGAACACGCCAAAAAGTTCGAAGTTCGCAAACTTGCGAACGGCCAAAGTTCGAATCGAACTCCAACTGATCGAACCAAACAGCTCATCCCTAGTCACCCATTCTGGGTGATAGCAGTCGTCCTTGTAATGGCACACTCGAGCTAAAACCTTGTGAGACCTGAGCAGGCCCCACTGTAGAGCAGGCCACTATTGTCGTTGCTCGTCCTCAGGACCCACACAAACCTCTGTTTTCTCTGTTTTTACGTTTTAGCACATTTATGACATTTGTTAAACAAAAAAGTCCCCTAGTCGGATAAACCGTCACTTGTGACATAACGGGAAAAATCGTATACCATTTGCATATCAGTTTGATCGGAACCATAAGTTAGGTAGGGTAGGACAGAAATGCCAGGCAAGTAGTGGCATCACTAAGGTCAAAGCCCTCCTTCCTCAGCATCATGGCGCTACTTTCATTTATTTATTTTTTTACATTTTTGTCCATTTCAAAAATTTTAAGAAAGTACATTGTGAAAATATTTAAAGCATTAAGTCAATACCTTAATGTCCATATTTTATAAATGGGATAATATGTAAAGGGGGCGATCCAAATCTCCCACAGCTGGAGGCCGTGCTGCAAGAACGATTCACAGACGTAGAAAAGTGGATCACATACTGTATAACAAACTTCTTCTAAATACTGACAAAACTTTCACAATGTTCTTTGGAACAGCACCTAAGCTACATAAATTACAAGCTTCCCTTCTATGCACCAGGACAAAATTAAATAGCACGCTGACCACAGTTACTTCTCAAATATCTAGGAAGGTGGCTAGAACCAAATCTATCCTTTGGCCCCCACATCGATAAACTCTCTTCTTTACCCCAAACTAGGTGCCCTGTACAGAAATAAAGCCTCAGCCCCGCGGTAAGAAAGCAGATTGTACAACAAATGCTTATGCCTGCTATTGAATACAGAGATGTAGTGTATGCAGCTGCCCCGCAAAAGCACCTTCATAAACTTACTACATTGTATAACTTATTCTGCCGATTTGTGCTGCAATGTAACTACATGACCCACCATTGTGACATGTTAAAAGAGCTAAACTTTCCGTTGCTGGAATCTAGATGCACCCGTCACCTTCCCAACCTGGTGTTTAAGAGCTTTTCTGGGAAGCTACCACCCTACCTGAATAGGCTGCTTCCCTCAGCAGTTCCCTCATTCTACACAAAGTGGCTCAATCCTCATTCCCTCATTCCACACAAAGTGGCTCAATCCTCATTTTCCTACAAGGCACCGCAGTTATGGAATAACCTCCCAGACGCCATCAAATCTTCCCACCTGTCTAAAGTCACTTAAGAGCTCCCTATTAACATACCTCAATACGGAATGCACCTGTAAACATGTAACATAGTGACTATATACAGAATGCGCCTGTAAACATGTAACATAAGGACTATATACAGAATGCACCTGTAAACATGTAACATAGTGACTATATACAGAATGCACCTGTAAACATGTAACATAGTGACTATATACAGAATGTGCCTGTAAACATGTAACATAAAGACTATATACAGAATGCACCTGTAAACATGAAACATAGTGACTATATACAGAATGCGCCTGAACATGTAACATAGTGACTATATACAGAATACACCTGTAAACATGTAACATAGTTACTATATACAGAATGCGCCTGTAAACATGTAACATGAGGACTATATACAGAATGCACCTGTAAACATGTAACATAGGGACTATATACAGAATGCACCTGTAAACATGTAACATAGTGACTATATACAGAATTCACCTGTAAACATGTAACATAGTGACTATATACAGAATGCACCTGTAAACATGTAACATAGTGACTATATACAGAATACACCTGTAAACCTGTAACATAGTGACTATATACAGAATGCACCTGTAAACATGTAACATAGTGACTATATACAGAATGCACCTGTAAACATGTAACACAGTGACTATATACAGAATGCACCTGTAAACATGTAACATAGTGACTATATACAGAATGCACCTGTAAACATGTAACATAGTGACTATATACAGAATGCACCTGTAAACATGTAACACAGTGACTATATACAGAATGCGCCTGTAAACATGTAACATAAGGACTATATACAGAATGCACCTGTAAACATGTAACACAGTGACTATATACAGAATGCACCTGTAAACATGTAACACAGTGACTATATACAGAATGCACCTGTAAACATGTAACATAGTGACTATATACAGAATGCACCTGTAAACATGTAACATAGTGACTATATACAGAATGCACCTGTAAACATGTAACACAGTGACTATATACAGAATGCACCTGTAAACATGTAACATAGTGACTATATTTCCTACATATTTATTTTCTTTGTTAATATGTATATTTGTGTTTTTGTTTTTAATATCTTGCATTTTATTACTTTATTTTTATTTAAAACTGTATTTCTGTAACAACTGTAAAATTTCAATGTTATTGCACCCAGGACATACTTGAAAACAAGAGAAATCTCAATGTATCCTTCCTGGTAAAATACTTTATAATTAAAACAAATAATAATTAAAAACTGGGGATGTAATGAAATGGTGTGATGATAAATTAAATGTGTGGCATAAAGAAATGAGGGGTAATAAGCAAGGGAAGGCACAATGAAATAGACATATTAAAATGGAGGTAATAAATTAACTGGAGTAGATAATGAATGAACTGGGGATAATTAATTAAATCTAAACGTGAAATAATGAAAACAAATGGGAATAATGGAGGCATTATAAATGAAATTGTATAGGGGGTGGCGGCGCATAGCAGTTGTGGGCGTGGGTGGCGATTGACAGGGGGGCCCTGACAACGACCCAATAAAATGCCCCAAAATTTCGTATGTCTGCCCTGTTACTACAGACTCTTTTTACCCTAATTCCAAACCTTTTTGAGTTTTGTGAATGCATTTCAATCCAGACCATAAATACCGAAAACATTTATTCACCGGCTGGATTGAGTAGAGGTAACATCACTGGTCTATAACCGTGGAGACTGTGGAGACACAGGTTTGAATCCCGGCAAGAGCACCTCTCCAGTAGCTATCCTTGGACAAGACAACTAACGGTACGTACTCGCCACCCAGGACATACTTTAAAACGAGAGAAATCTCAATGTATCCTTCCTGGTAAAATCCTTTCTGAAAAAAAATTGTGGAGAACTGAAAGCCCATTTACCAGATTTCACCAAAATAACCATGTTCATCGCAACATTACCCATAATTTGGCTTTCGGATCTCAATCTGGTGCTTCGAGTCAACTCACCACACTTCTCAGGAACAACCTTTTCAAAGAATATCAGAAATATTGAAGAAATCCAGCACAACGTGGTATGTTAGAAATAAGGTTTATTCCATCACCAACGGAACAGACATTTCGACCTCACATAGGTCTCTGTCAAGTGTGTGACCTTGACAGAGACCTATGTGAGGTTGAAACGTCTGTGCTGTTGGTGATGGAATAAACCTTATTTCTAATATACCACGTTGTGCTGGATTTCTTCAATATTTCTGCTGTCTTGAGGCCTTGGAGTGAGGACCTCCTCCAGTTGTGGACCTAACTGAGGTATGTGACTACATCTTCTGTTTTCAAGGAATATGATCATTTTCTATGTGTTGGTGGGTCTCTTTCCGTTTTTTCACGGGGCGGGGGATGACACAACTCAGGGCCCTTGTGAAACACACCTTTATATTATTCTCTTTTCTACTTCTTCCCATTTGTCCTCGATTTGTGCTTTTCTAAATGTTTTGTCCAGTTGGTGGCACTGCAAGACATGGGATCGTATTTCTCTGAAAACACAGGTCGTGGTGAATATAATTTAAAGGAGTATTTAATGCGCATTCAGTCACCTTCAAACTGACAATTTTGTTTTAGCAAAGAAAGATTAAAATAAACACCTCTGGTGATAAAACAAGGATGCGTTAAGGAAATCCCAATTATCCAAAACACATTAGGTAATTTGTGCAGGTGTCACACTAATTCTTGTTTATGCAATGGAAAACATAGCTTGACGTTTGAGAATCTGAAATCAATATGCTGTCATATCACTGGTAAATAGCATAATGGCCTACTATTATTTTAGTGCAAGCATCTATTTTACGTTAATCGATACTATTACATTCCTGGGAACTACTCAAATGGACTGATATTTAAACTTCCGAGAACGTTAATCGTTTTAAAGTCACGCAAGAAGACCGTTCAATAAAATAGTCCACTGCTTTGGATGGTTTTTTAAGCAAGAACGCAAATAAAATATTTTGAAAAAATGTTTATTTTACTTTTATTTTATTTATTTATTTAAAATATATATATATAATTTTATTCTATGCACGGCATTTAAAATGAGGGGTGCACCAATCGACAACTTCATAACTTAGAATAACAGAAATAATCAATTTTTTAAAAAAAATACTGGCATTGACGAAATTAAAGGGATTCAAAAAGGCAAAGCAAATAAAATATTTTGATAAAATGCTTATTTTACTTTTATTTCATTTATTTATTTAAAAAGATTATATATTTTTTATTTCATTCTATGCACGACGTTTAAAATGAAGGGTGCACCAATCAACAGCTTAGTTCATAACTTAGAATAACAGAATAATCAGAAAGGTTTCTATCTTTTTTTTTTTAAAAAAAATAATGGCATTAAAGAAATTAAAGGGACCCTTTAGACACCATGGCCACTTTAAATTAATGGGTCTAAAACAGTAAATGTGATGCAGACAAATGATAAAATGGTGAGATCTCCTGCTTATGGGGGTTTGTAGTGATCATAATGAGATTATTAGCAATGCAATATCTGTATGTGCTGCATAATGCCTTTTTATGGCAATTACAGCAACACCTTGTATCTGTATGTGCTGCATAATGCCTGTGTATGGCAATTACAGCAACACCTTGTATCTGTATGTGCTGCATAATGCCTGTGTATGGGAATTACAGCAACACCTTGTATCTGTATGTGCTGCATAATGCCTGTGTATGGAAATTACAGTAACACCTTGTATCTGTATGTGCTGCATAATTATTATTATTATTATTGTCGTCATTTATATAGTGCAACAGTTTCCGCAGCGCTTTACAATAACCAAAGGGAACGAAATACATATAAACAGACATAGTGTATGGGAAAACAAAGAGGTGTATGAGGGCCCTGATGTGTATGGCAATTACAGCAACACCTTGTATCTGTATGTGCTGCATAATGCCTGCGTATGGCAAATACAGCAACACCTTGTATCTGTATGCATTGCATAATGCCTGTATATGGAATTACAGCAACACCTTGTATGTGCTGCATAATGCCTGTGTATGGAATTACAGCAACACCTTGTATCTGTATATGCTGCATAATGCCTGTGTATGGGAATTACAGCAACACCTTGTATCTGCATGTGCTGTATAATGCCTGTGTATGGAAATTACAGTAACATATTGTATCTGTATGTTGCTGCATAATCCTGTTGTATGGTAATTACAGTGACCACCTTGTAACTGTAGTGCTGCATAATGCCTGTGTGTATGGCAATTACAGTAACACCTTGTATCTGTATGTGCTGCATAATGCCTGTGTATGGAAATGTACAGCAACACCTTGTATCTGTATGTGCTGCATAATGCCTGTGTATGGCAATTACAGTAACACCTTGTATCTGTATGTGCTGCATAATGCCTGTGTATGGGAATTACAGCAACACCTTGTATCTGTATGTGCTGCATAATGCCTGTGTATGGAAAATACAGTAACACCTTGTATCAGTATGTGCTGCATAATGCCTGTGTATGGCGATTACAGCAACGCTTTGTATCAGTATGTGCTGCATAATGCCTGTGTATGGCAATTACAGTAACACCTTGTATCTGTACTGTACGGGGATTTTCACTCATTATAACACCCTGAATCTTATCCCTGTACAGCAGTGAGTGACCCCAGAGCTCTCCCTGTATTCTGCTCTCTACATGGCTGCTGTAATGCAGCAGTAAAGTTTTTTTAGCTTTCTGTTTAAATGGGTGTTCTTTGTAGCTTGTTTACAGTAAGATAGGGTGAAAAGGGGAGAGATTACACAGTGGATTTCATTTATCCACAGGGGCAAACTAATTTTGCTTTTAAAAGATATGTAAATCAGGTCCTGATATGCTAGTGAGTGGTTTTCAATATATTACAATACAAGATCGAGTTAACTCAATTTTGGGAGCGATGGGATTAATCCCATAATATTTTAATAAACTAAATAAGTTTTCTCTGCGTATCTAGTGTTAATAAACGCAATCCTCTGACAAAGAATTTGGCCTCACAGAGGCACTGGAAGACCACCGACATCTGCATTAAACAATGAAAATATATCCATATAAATTGATCCATTAATGAAACCAAATTATGCCTTCATTAAGTCTGCAAAAGTGATCATGTCAGAGGTGCAAAAGTGGGGGTCTTTGTTTTTTCAATAAACAAACCTAATTGCTGTTTATAGAATCCATAACGAGCTGCTAATGGTTTGACATTGAAGAGATGAAGTTAACTTTATTAAGCCATGCAGACCTGCATCATAATGAGGACCTTAAGGCAAGCCAACTTTATAACAAAAAGTTAAATCTGCCTTCCCCGTACATATAGAAACATAGAATATGACGGCAGATAAGAACTTTTCGGCCCATTTAATCTGCCCAATTCTATGGATACTTTCCCTGGAGTTATCATTTATTTAGGATAGCCTTATGCCTATCCCATGCCGCCTTAAACTCAATCACTGCTTTAGCCTCTACCACTTCTACTGGAAGGCTGTTCCATGTATCCACCACCCTCTCAGTAAAATAATGCTTCCTGATGTTCCTTTTAAACCTTTGCCCCTCTAATCTAAGACTATGTCCTCTTGTTTTGCTACTTTGTTTCCTTTTAAATATACTCCCTTCCTCTACCTTGCTGATTCCCTTTACGTATTTAAATGCTTCTATCATATCTCCTCTGACTAAAACATAGAAAGCGGACGAACTAAGTGCATTAATACCTAGAACAGAAGATTTGGCTCTTAGTTTAAAGCTTCTGCATATGGAGGAGTAAGAAGTGTGCTTCCTCGCCTAGCTGGGGGCAATATATCCATGTGTGAGCTGGGGGCAATATATCCATGTTTGAGCTGGGGCAATATATCCATGTGTGAGCTGGGGCAATCTATCCATGTGTGAGCTGGGGCAATAAATCCATGCGTGAGCTGGAGCAATATATCCATGTGAGCTGGGGACAATATATATCCATGTGTGAGCTGGGGCAATATATCCATGTGTGAGCTGGGGCAATATATCCATGTGAGCTGGGGTAATAAATCCATGTGTGAGCTGGGGCGATATATCCATGTGTGAGCCTGGGGCAATATATCCATGTGAGCCTGGGGCAATATATCCATGTGAGCCTGCGGCAAATATATCCATGTGTGATATATCCATGTGAGCTGGGGTAATATAACCATGTGTGAGCTGGGGCAATATATCCATGTGTGAGCTGGGGGGCAATATCCAAGTGTGAGCTGGGGGCAATATATCCAGGTGAGCTGGGGCAATATATCCATGTGTGAGCCTGGGGCAATATATCCATGTGTGAACTGGGGCAATATATCTATTGTGAATAAAGGAGTATTTATTAGGACACGAAAAATCGTCATAATAATCAGTTTTTCCCCTGGTGTGAGTAGCCCCACTGATTTTTCCAGAAAAAAAGCACTGATGAGAGGTGAGTATCTGATTTATTGGGGGGGGGGGGTTGGCTAGTGCTAAATGATTCTGCAAAAGCGTAATGTTATAGCACCAGCTTCTTTTGATGGAAAATATCTGTTTAACCCATCAGTACGGTAATTAGAGCTAAGACTTTGTAATACCTTACGTATCCTAACGCTTGCTGATTGCGTTCCCCATGTTAAGTATAGGATGCGCAAAGTACAGTAAGCAATCACCGATGCGCTAACGGATTTTTTTAATGTTCATCGTCAGAAAGGTAATATGGGTGGAATGCGTTAAAGTTACCCATCCTGACGTTAACGTTTACATATCCAAACACTACAGTTAGCATTCACTAGGGAATAGGGCCCGAAAGTGTATAGGTGCATGCAATAGATTTAAGGGGGCAGCGATGCTATATGAAATATTCTTTGCGTGTCAGTGCATGATGTAGCATAGGAAAGAAAAAAATTGTTTGTGTGTTTAATGAGATAAAGAAGGAGACACGGAGATAATAGGTAACAAAATAATAATGGAAATAGAGTAAAAAGATCAGGAAAATGATCACTCTTAATTCTCATTCTCCTGGTAACCCTGTACGACTAGCAGGTTGCCGACTGGATTCCATATGAAGTGTCAGACAATTAATGATGTGCTTTTTTTTGCCCCTGTAGTCCATGGAGTATCCCATGCAATTGAGGACTGGTGGAAGGATGCCAAAAGACAACTCCTTCTTCTCTTTTTCTATGATAAGAAAAGGCAACGCATTTCACCGTGCTCTTCACCGAAGGATCTATGGTGAATCTTGATTTTTTTTTTTATATATGGTTTAAAAAATGTGATACAAACTCTTTTTTCTAATGATAGCTTCGGCACTTTATGAAAGGGATAGGTTCCTCGCATGATCACGCAAACAATATTTTCACTTTTAGGCAGGTGCATTTTATTGGCCGTGTGTTTACCGATTTTCTTCAGAAATGCATTATACCTCCAGAGTAAATGTTTTCCTCCAATCAATATTCTTCAATCACCGTAATGTCAGCTGGAATGATATCTTTCCGCAATCAATAAACATCAGCCGGCCCATTCATTTTGACAATAGCCATATCCCATGGCAGTAAATTGTCGGGGAATTAAATCTTTAAAATGGTCTCCGAATATTTAACGTGCTTTGCTCTGCCGGACACAGTTTGACTATTGACATTTTTAAACAAAATGCTGTTAACGAGCAGAGTTTATGGTCTGATGTTTGTGTTTGTGCATGAGGCGTATCCTGCCTTTTAAATTCTATTAAATTATTGTGTTCCCTGATTTGTATATCGGGGATAATACAGGCCTGTTCACTAAACAGTGTGTTTTGGTGAGTTTTTTAACAGACTTGAAAGTAAACCTGTAGCAGCCAGGTGCTCTTTCCATGTACATACTATGGGTTACACTGTTAATCCTGGGGTGCGTAGTAACAGGGGTCCCCAAACTGCACAACAGGTGAGGCGAATGTGTAGACACGCAACACCAGATTACCAGGAGAAAAAAATCTTTATTCAACCACAGTGGACCTGGGCAATGTTTTGATCCAACAAATGAGTCCTTGTCAAGTCGCGTGTTGGGCTTGACAAAAATCCACTTGAGGGATCAAAATGTTGCCCAGGTCCTCTTTGGTGGAATAAAGGTGCTCTTTCCACGTGAAACCCCATCATGAAGTGGATATCTCAGTTTATCATAAAGATCTATACAATACCTCATCCCTTGATGGGATATAACAGACGGCACTTACCTGGTTCCACTGCAGGGCCTTCATCCTCCTTCATTGTTATCGCTGATTGAGGGTCATCGTCTCTGACATGTCAGTGTAATGGCGAGTTGGTAAGGTAACCCAACACGTAGGTATGGGTAACCAAAGAAGACTATACAGATAACCATTGCTACAGCCGGTACTTAAATGGTTGGGTAACAACAAGGATAACATGAAGAATAAGAAGATAAACAAGCCTAGGTCTGGGACTGGAGAGCTACACATAAACATATATACAAGCAGAGCTCGGCAACATGGTTACAGGGTATCAGACATGCCTGGGTCAAAGAGTGAAGAAATGAAGATAAGACCAGAAGTCACATACCAGGATATCAATCATGAAATATATCAGGAATATGCCAAGTGGTGACAAAAACCACATCTGGGCACAGAACAATGCCAAGCGCCTAAATTGAAACCCATACAAGGTCTCTGATAGGTTCCCGATGACTTGAGGGCGTATGGCGCATTATCGACTCGATTCAGAAACTTATCATAAAGAGCCAAAGGGAGGATATCTGAAACACACAAATCGGCAAAGCGGCCTGGAGGTAAAGGCAACCCAGTACATAATGACGATCGGTCTCGATGGGCAAATACCCTGAAAATAACGCAACCTGCGTCGGTGTATATGCATCCCTGTGTGCTTGTAGTATAGTATATGCACCTATCAATGGGGTGGGGCTTGCTTATGTGCATCAACACTCCATGCATTTAGATACCAAAACCAATTGCCTTGTACATCACACGACTGCTATTTCATCCATTTAAATGCCCAACTTTCCGAAGGCAAGAACGCCACCACGTCATTACCCGCCTCTCTTTTTATATAACTTTACTACTTAACAGATGTGCAGTGGAGAAATGCACGGAGTGTGTGTTGTGATCTCTTCTTCTGCACTGAAGCCCAGGCAATTCCAGAGCCGGAACATATATTTATGTGTAGAGGTACAAATTGTGACCCCAAAATCATCAAAGCTCTTTATGAGGGTCCTCTTGCTTTCACCTACGGTTTACTCCAAATCAAAATGCACATAATATAAATAATTATTATTGTTTCTATGCATATACAGATAGACAAATACAATAAATAATTCAGTGCTGACCTTTATTTGCTAACTACTGTATGCAACGTGCGTCGCGCCTCATTGACGTTGTTAGGTATGAGGTTGTATGCTTCGGCTTGTTGAAGACAAAAGAAAAACAAGTGCCCCATCTATCAAAATGAAGACACACATGACGGCAGATAAGGGCTGTTTCACACTCCACATGTAGCTGATTCCTAATTTTAATTCCTTATTTATTTACCTTTAGTTACATTTAGCTCTGATCGATACAGACGCAGGTGTGGTGATGGAATCCAACTGGCCTTGATTCAGATGCCTCTACTTTTAGGGTGATCCTTGGATGGGCAATGGTAACAATAAAACAGGAAATTTGACAGGAAGGCTGATTATTGTAATAAAATAGTGTTCGTTTCTATGTCTAAGTAATAAATGCTTTATGGGTGCACTCTAGACATGTGCACGGCAAAAAAAATTGTTTAATTTCGTTCCGTTTTTTGTTTCATTTCGGATCATTTCTTTCTGGGTTTATTTTTGTTTTGTTTCGTTCGCTATGTTACCGTGATTCGGTATTTCGGATTGATTCGTTGATTCAGACAAACAGTAATTCGTATCTCAGATTGATTCGTTATTTCGTTTTTATTGGTATTTCCAATAAATCTCAAAATATTGAGGTATATCCTTCCTCAATATATCATGGGTACACAGACAGAACCTCCTTTCTTATACATAGAGTTATATCATCAATATATCATGGGTACACATAGAGCTCCCCCTTGCTTAAACAGAGTTATATCCCCAATATACTGTATATGTACAGGCTGTCACACTCATAGCAGGTACCTTGGGCTTGGGATATTTTATATGGACAGCACGGACGGCGGATCGGATGGATGAGCTGTCTGTCTGTGTGCGTGACTGTCTCACTCTCTCACAGTCTGTACAGGCTGCTGTGTTGAGCCTCTTGCTCTTTACCATGCCACGTGACGCCAAGGGTGGCGCCAGCGCACTGCGTCACTGGCGTCACGAGATTAATTCCCTTCCAGACTCAGCACAGCTGTGATTCAACTATAGGGCCGCTCATGGACACCAGTGTCCGCGTGAGCCGACATCTTGCTGAGCTGATTTATCCCAGCTGGAAACTATTAGGGGCGCAATTTTTTTTTTAAATTGTGCACCCCTAAGAAAATCGCACCCGGGGCCACCGCCCCATTGCCCCCCCATGCTACGCCACTGAGGAAATCCACATGCTTTATTCATGTGACATGGTCCTAATGCTTTTTCGATTGAGTGAAACTAGCTAAGCGATGTCAATTATTAAATCATTGTCTGCTAAAATGAAGTACCTAAGTAAATGACTTTTTTATCTTCTCCAACTGCCCTCTGACCTCTTTTATACTCTGCCTCCTTAACATACTGGCAGAAATTCATAATTACTGCTGTGCCTAGCGAAGTGTTGAACAGGTAAAGGCTTTATGTGACCCTCCATCCTGAGTGACAGATGCTCTGTTATTGTTTGATAAACTACAGACAAGGTCAGAGGGTCGAGAGCCCTTCTACATGTTTATCTAAATACAATATGGCAGTCATCCAATAATTACATAATAAAGGCCATACTATTTATATAAAATATGTTTTCCTAGACTTCCTACACCTTAAACATTAAGCACAGACTGGGAGGAATTGCGGGTGAAGTGCAGATAGTCCCAGGAACAATATATATAGTCTTGTCTTTCTTAACTTTAAAAAAGTGATTTAAAAGAGTCATGGTGATGAGTTTGTCTGGTGTGAAATGTACAAACCATGCTGAGTTTAAAGATAAAGAGATTTTACTTATTGATGATGTAACATGTACCTCTCTACAAATCTCTATCTTCTTCTACACCTCTATGTTTCTATCCATCTCTCTCCCATCTACCTTTTTACTCTCCACCTCTCTCTCCATTTCTACATATCTCCTTTCCATTTCTCCCTCTATCCCTCCATTTATCTGCTTTGCATCTCTCTCTACTTGTCTCTCTCTTTCTCATGCTCATCTCGCCATCTCTCTCTCTTGGTTACCATCCCTCTACACTAGGGATGAGCTGAACACCCCCGTGTTTGGTTCGCATTCGAACTCGAACAATTTCAAAAGTTCGAGTTCAGACGCGAACACGATCCGAACTCAATGCAAGTCAACATTCGATTTTTAGAGTGCCCTGCAAGAGGAAATATGCAAGATATTTGCCATAAAAGGTGTATGGGGGTGCGGGTAGTGCCCTGGGGGACAGGAAACAAGGAAAAAAAGTTTTAAAAAAGACGTTTTTAAAGGAACAGTGATTTTTCCATGAAATAAACGTTAAGAATAAAAACAAAAAAATCCTTCAAATATCGTGCCTAGGAGGTCCCCATAACCTGCCCGTGAAGTGGCGGATTTGTCGGATGTATAGAGACATTTAAAAAGAAAAAAATGACATTTCAAATGACGGTAAATGGTTTTCCTTTAATCTATTCATAAACAACTGCTTGGGGCGGCAGCCTGTACGAAAAGAGGAGACGTTTTAGCACATGCAGAACAAGTTTAGTGATTTTTTGGCTAAATTATGGTGAAACTTAAGCAGGCTTTGGATGAAAGTAACAACAGGTGCATTAAAATTGGACCTTTGGTGGCAGCTAGTGCCTTCACACCGTAACCCCTCTGAGGTATTGTGGAAGAGTGCAGGGGTGGAATCTGCATTCAAATATTAAAATGAGAAGACACAGATTACAATTCCCAGATAATTATCTGCTACAAGAAAGTGAGACCCCAATAGCTGGCAGTGAGAAGACACAGATTACAATTCACGGAAATCTGCTAGCCGTCTGTGAGACATAATGAAAGAACAATCTCCTCTCACTCCTCCAAAAAAACACGTGCTGGGGCTGCAGGGAAGCCTTATATAGTGTGCTGCAGGATTTAGCTCTGTGAGCCGATGATTGGGCAAAATTTGCCCAATCCGGACTCTGAGCCCTGATTGGCATAGTCTTGCACCTGTCTTGCACCTGACCTGTGGTCAGGTGCAAGGCTGTAGCCAATTACGAGCTTCAGGCCAGTGGAGAAGTGCATTGTGGTCCACTGTGGGCGAACACGCAGCGAACACGTGGAAATGTTCGATGTTCGCCGAACAGGCAATGTTCGATTCGAACTCATGCTCGGATCGAACCGCCAGCCCATCCCTACTCTACACAATTCTATCTCTCTTCATCTTTCTCTGCATCTCATTGTCTATACATCTCTCTCTATATTTCTCTGTGTTTCTCTCACTACATCTCTCTCTCTGTCCCTCTCTACATCTCTTGTGCTTTCCATGCGCTCTCTCCATCTATCTCTGCTTCTCTCTCTACATCTTTCTCTCCCTCTTTTTCTACATATCACTCTCTCTTCATCTCTTTCTTGTTCTCCAACTCTACATATCTCCATCTTTACATTTCTCTATTACTCCATCTCTCTCTATGCATTGTGCTCTCTACATAACAGATGCTCTCCATCTCTCTCATCTATCCCTCACTCTCAATCTCTACATTTCTCTCTCTCTATCTCTCCGTCCCTCTCTCACTTTCAATCTCTACCTTTCCATTTCTCTCTACATCTCAATCTCTCTCTCTTTCCCTCTACTTCTCTCTCTCATTTATCTCATAGTTACAGGCTGAAAAAAACGTGCGTCCATCGGGTTCAGCCTTTCACACATCACCTACTGCTGTTGAAGCAAAAGAAGACAAAAAACACTGTCTGAAGCGCTCGACAAATATGCAACATACTGGGAAAAAATTCCTTGTTGACTCCAGAATGGCGTCAGATTTCTCATTGGATCAAGAAGCTTTTACCCACATGTTAAATATTACAACCCTTAATATTCTGTGTCTGCAGGAAGTCATCCAACCACCAAGTGATCCAACCACCTCAACAGGCAGAGAATTACACAGCTTTATTGTTCTCACCGCAAAATAACCCTTCCTATGCCTTAGACTGAATTTCCTTTCGTCCAGTCTAAATGGGTGACCTCGTGTCCTGTGTATAGTCCTGTTAATGAATAGGTTTCCAGACAATGGTTTATAATGGCCCCGTATATATTTATATTAAGTGATCAGATCCCTCTAAGGCCCCGTAGATATTTATATAAAGTTATCAAATCCCTCTAAGGCCCCGTATATATTTATATAAAGTTATCGGATCCCCTCTAAGGCCCCGTATATATTTATATAAAGTGATCAGATCCCCTCTAAGGCGCCGTATATTTATATAAAGTTATCAGATCCCCTCTAAGGCCCCGTATATATTTATATAAAGTGATCAGATCCCCTGTAAGGCGCCGTATATATTTATATAAAGTGATCAGATCCCCTCTAAGGCGCCGTATATATTTATATAAAGTGATCAGATCCCCTCTAACGCGCGGTATATATTTATATAAAGTTATCAGATCCCCTCTAAGGCCCCGTATATATTTATATAAAGTTATCAGATCCCCTCTAAGGCCTCATATATATTTATATAAAGTGATCAGATCCCCTCTAAGGCACTGTATAGATTTATATAAAGTGATCAGATCCCCTCTAAGCCCCCGTATATATTTATATAAAGTTATCAGATCCCCTCTAAGGCCTCATTTATATTTATATAAAGTTATCAGATCCCCTCTAAGGTGCCGTTTCTCTAAACTAAACAGGTTTAAGCTTGTTAGTCTTTCCTCATAACTTAACCCTTCCATTCTCCTTATTCATTTAGTCGCCCATCTCTGCACTTTTTTATAGTGTCATAACATCCTTTCTTAAAACAGGTGCCCAAAATTACACGACATATTCATTGCATCTTACCATCGATTTATAAAGAGGCGAAATTATGTTTTCATCCCGAGAGTGAATTCCCCTTTTAATATCAATATCTTGCTGGCCTTGGCGGCTGCTGTTTGACATTGCACATTGTTACTTAGTTTGAAGTCTATGATTCTTCCCAAATCGTTCACCTGCTTTGATTTCCCTAACTTAGTCAGCACCATTTAGGGTATAAGTTGTGTGTTCTTCAATCCAAACATTTTGCTTTCTCTACTTCTCTCTCACACCTATCTTTCTTTCTCTCTCTCTCTATCCTATCAAATTCAAATTCAATTAAGCTTTATTGGCAGGACCAAACACATTTTAACATTGCCAAAGCATATGGCGAGGTTATATGGGATGGAGGGGGGGTAGTGGGACATATATGGGGGGAATGGGTAAGTCCATGGACATTATCAGGGGTAAGGGATAATGTGAAGGGGGATGGGGGTGAGTCCGTGTTGGGGATTTATAAGTCTGGGATCTCTCATGTTCCTCTTAGTCTGTGACATTCTGTGACGTATTGGCCAAATATTTTCACCGTCGGCTCCTCTTCTCCCAGTATGATGTGGAGTTTCCTCGTCTCTTCTATGGAGGTGAAGTCCGGGATGAGAGCGGAGAGTCTCTGGAAGTGAGTTTTCCTCAGTGCTGAGTACTTGGGGCACTGTAGGAGGAAGTGGACCTCATCTTCCAGGGTCCCCTGGTCACAATGCTGGCACAGTCTATTCTCCCTTGGCTTGTAGGTCTGTCTATGCCGCCCTGATTCAATTTCCAGGCTGTGGGCACTCAGTCTCTACCGGCTCAGGATCTGTCTGTCCTTGGGGTCTTGTAGTACCTCCAGGTATGGGGCCAGTTTGTATTCCCTCTGTAAGGATTGGTAAATGGTGAGTTTCTGGGAGTTTGCTATATCATGTCTCCATTCTCTGATCTAGTTTTCCCTGGAATCGTTAATTAGGGCCTTTATTTGATATTTTGTCAGGTTGCATTCATGGGGGCTTTGGATGATCAGGGTGGATATGAGTTGTTGCAGCCCACATGGTTTTGGGTGGTCCTTGTTGGCCAGTAGAGCTTTATGGTGGTATGAGTTGAGGTTGCTGATGTTTAGATGGTCTCAGTATGATAGCGCCCTCTTCTGTACTGCAAGAAGTAAGGGGAGTCTGCCCAGCTTGGCCCGGCAAGCATTGTTAGTGGTGCTCCGATGGACTTGGAGGAGGTGCTTGCAGAATTCCAGATGGAATATTTCTGTTGGGCTGGTGTCCCATTTGGGTTGGTCTGGGTAGGTGATGGGGCCCCATACTTCACTGCCATAAAGGAGGATTGGAACGAAGACGCTATCAAAGATTTTAAGCCAGACTCTTACAGGCAGTTTTAGTTTGTAGAGGTTTCTCCTGATGGCATAGAAGGTTCTACACACCTTGTCTCTTAGGGCCTCTCTTATGGCTGGTTTGAAACTTCCCAGTCGGTTTGTTTCTAGGCCTCTCTATCTCTCTCTCTCTCTACATCTCTCTCTATCCTATCTCTCTATCTCTCTATCCTATCTATCCTATCTATCCCTCTCTCTCCTATCTATCTTTCTCTCTCTATCTCTATCCTAACTCTCTCTCTATCCTATCTATCCTATCTATCGCTCTCTCTACATCTCTCTCTATCCTATCTATCTCTCTCTCTACATCTCTCTCTATCTTATCTCTCTATCCTATCTATCCTATCTATCCTATCTATCTCTCTCTCTATCCTATCTATCGCTCTCTCTACATCTCTCTCTCTATCCTATCTATCTCTCTCTATCCTATCTATCTCTCTCTCTACATCTCTCTCTATCTTATCTCTCTCTCTCTATCCTATCTATCTCTCTCTATCCTATCTATCTCTCTCTCTACATCTCTCTCTATCTTATCTCTCTCTCTATCCTATCTATCTCTCTCTCTACATCTCTCTCTATCTTATCTCTCTCTCTCTATCCTATCTATCTCTCTCTCTACATCTCTCTCTATCTTATCTCTCTCTCTCTATCCTATCTATCCTATCTATCTCTCTCTCTCTATCCTATCTATCGCTCTCTCTCCTATCTATCCTATCTATCGCTCTCTCTCCTATCTATCCTATCTATCTCTCTCTCTATCTCTCTCTCTACATCTCTATCCTATCTATCTCTCTCTACATCTCTCTCTATCTTATCTCTCTCTCTCTATCCTATCTATCTCTCTCTCTACATCTCTCTCTATCTTATCTCTCTCTCTCTATCCTATCTATCCTATCTATCTCTCTCTCTATCCTATCTATCGCTCTCTCTCCTATC